>JASVEL010013082.1:0-44949 GCA_032618575.1 Nicotiana noctiflora
GATTAAAAGGCTAAAAGGGGTGCACATGGGGAAGAAATTTAAATGATTAAAATGACACCCCATAACTTTGAATTAAAAATGACACAAGACACTTAGTAGTGGGGTGTTCAGGGAATATCATGGGCAAGATATATTTTCCTAATGGGGGGTTGCTCCTAAGAGCTGTAAAGAGTGTCCGAAGAGCTGTAGGGAGGGGCTTGAATGAGAATATAAATATAAGCATATTGGACAGAACTAGAGAAGGAGGCAGAAAAAAAGAGAGAGGAGGACCAGATATAGACGGATAGAGATTTGAGAGTTTCTTTGAGGGTAAAAAAAAACTTTTTGGGGTTCATTGAAGTTGGGTTTTTCTTTAGCTTCATCTGCTGATAGTTCTTGGCTCTTGTTGGTTTTCTGCTGCTGCTTTGTTTGCTGCTGTTACTCTTTCTCAAATTCAGAGACTTATTTCCTATTTCTTTGCTTCTTGCTGCTACTGAGAAAGATGTTGTCGATTCTGCTGGAGCTGTTTGTTTTTTTGAGCTGCTGGTGTGTCTGGTTTTAGAGAGCTAGAGTGCTAGCTAGCTGAATTTCTGCTGTTGTTTTGCTACGAGCTTAGCTCGGCATCCTAGGTAGTGATTCTTCTTCAAGGTCAGAGATCCATTTTCTCCCATTTGCTTGTTATTGCCAGGTACCACTTTAATCGAATGGTATAAACCTTTGATTTATTTGAATGAGAATAATGCAAATCTGTCCATGCTTTGTGTTATTTCAAATCTGCCAATTTAATTCATATCCACCATGCTATATCTGGTTTGGTTACTATATTATCACGTCAATGGAATTGCAATTCGAATTTACTACATCTGTTATGTTAGGAAAGGATCTTAAGTCTGCCTTTTCTTCATTTGAGTAATGTAGTTTTTTGGGAATATGGGATTTGGTTGAAAAACATGTGGAGAACAGATCTGGACACAACTTGGTTTAATTTCTTATAGTAGGAATTAGCAACCCAAGTGTTTTATGAGTTTGGTACTGGTAGCTCTAATATATAGGTGCATGTAATCTATTTTGCTTATTCTCCACATTTGCTTTTAGTTAGTAGAACTTGTTGGTTTAGTTTTATAGATAGACGTTCTGGACTCTTGTCTTTTTCTTTTTAATCAAATACTACAAATTGATGCGGAAAATGGCATAATTTTGTGCGTTACTATGTAGCTTACATGCTTATTTGTGAGTTCGCGTCACTTATTTGTTAGAACTAGTCATAAAATACTTTAGGTGTGACTTAATATATCATCGTGATCATGTACACGTTCGCGTAACATGACAGTAATTATAAAATTAATTTGGAATATGCATTCGCGCAACTTCGACCATTCTTTTTCTTAATAATAATATGGGTTTTGGGGCTTCCCAAGCTAGGTAGCATATTTGAATTAGGAGGGTTTCCTTTTGTTCAAATGTCGAACTGAGTTTGAAGCTCGAATTCAGCGAAAAGTTTTCTAATAATAGCAATCAATGATGCTAATTAATTAGGGCCCTTTAGAGACAATCTTCGATAGAAAATCATTGTTATGTTAGGATTGACCTTTAATAATAATGAGACGAGCCTCGCTAAATCAAAAATTACAATTGCGGGGCACTCAATTAATTGTAATAAAAATTTAGACTCGGAAGTACTGTTTAGCGAATTTCACGATCTTTCCCGAAGTTAACAAAGATGGAGAATCTTTAGGCACGACTTTAATAAAATTACTTTCCTAAATACGGGTGCGCATTTATGTGACCCAAATCTTATTCTCGGTGAAACTGAAACGCATTCAAGTCACAGGCGTACTGGTTGCGGTGTGACTCGAAATGTGTTTTCGTGACATCGCAATTCTTCTAAAATTAAAAAGTGGAACATAAAAACTAATAATTAAAATATATAAAGAAATCTGATAAAAACAAAAAAAAAATTGTAGTTGAGCGACCGTGCTAAAACTACGGAATCCGGGAGTGCCTAACACCTTCTTCCGGGTTAACAGAATTCCTTATCCAGGTTTCTAGTTTCGCAGAATGTATTACAGAGTCATAAATTTCCTCGGTTCGGGATTAAACCGGTGACTTGGGACACCATTATTTTTCCAAGTGGCGACTCTGAAAAATTAAATAAATTGATCCCGTTCCGACTGTCCTTTAAGTGGAAAAACTCCTTCCCTGATTATTATTATATCTCTTCTCGGGGTGTAGTATTAAACAGCGGCACATTTACATGTTGTGCGGTAAAAAGGAGGTATGACACTGACTCGAACAAAAGAGCCGTAGTTCAATTCCTCCGTATCATCATAACATAGAACTGAGATCCCATCTTATATCATAGAGTACCCGAATCCTCCTCGAAATGTCATAACATCACGTGGCCTTGCCACGACTCACGATTCTATCCAAACACTATTACTCATGAAGCACCTCAAGTCACCATGCTCAAAACGGTCAGCCACGCACATATTTAGGTCTGAACTCAAGCAATCAATCACACCCGCAGTGATACATTTAATATACACTATGAAATCCTGAATGGACACAACCGATGTGCTATTCCTCGAGCGGTACCAAATACGGACTTTTCCTCAGAAGCCAGGAAGTATTATATACAAGGTAACATATATGAAACTATTTTCCATATCACATTATTGCGGCGTGCAACCCGCTCCAATAACATAACCGTGGCGGCGTGCCACCTGTCACACCTCCTTTTTACGCACCCGCAAGGGTGCGAGGGAGTTTTTTTTCCAATTAAAGGACAATCGAGACGGGACTAGTTTATTTAATTCAGAGTCGCCACTTGGAAAAATAATGGTGTTCCAAGTCACCGGTTTAATCCCGAACCGAGGAAATTTATGACTCTGTAATACAGTCTGCGAAACTAGAAATCTGGATAAGGAATTCTGTTAACCCGGGAGAAGGTGTTAGGCACTCCCGGATTCCGTGGTTTTAGCACGGTCGCTCAATTGCAATTTTTGTTTCTATCCGATTCTTTTATATATTTTAACTATGTGCTTTAATGCTCCGCTCTTATTTTTTAGAAGAATTGCGACGTTACGAAAACACATTTCAAGCCGCACCGTAACCAGTACGCCTGCGACCCTAATGTATCTCAGTTTCGCCGAGAATAAGATTTGGGTCACATAAATGCGCACCCGTGTTTAGGAAAATAATTTGCTTATAAATCGCGCTTAAAGAATCTATCGTCTTTATCAACTTCGGAAAAGACCGTGAAATTAACTAAACGGCCTTTCCAAGGCTAAGTTTTCATGACAACTGATTAGAGGGCCCCGCGATTGTGTATTTGCGTTTGGCGAGGCTCATCTCATTATTATTAAGGCCGATCCTAAGATGAACTATATTCTCTACTTGATTTATCTCTAACAAAGAAAATGTTAATCGTTTATCATTACCTACTAGTTTGATACTTTCTTTCATTTGGGCCATTCAATAGAGCCCCGACTCAAAATTAAACGCCAGAAGACAATTTCCTCTTTACTATACTCTTAAACTACTTAAACTTCGATTTTCATTCAAATTAGCTAAGCTAATTAGTTAACAGAAAACTTTTGTTTTATTTAAGAAAAGAATATTGAACATGCTTCCGATTCTAATCTAACTGATAACCCGTTTTCGTGTAAAGGATCTAGATCATAGTAGATATACACGAACTAAAGTGTACTGATAATCTAATAGCAACGAAGTGATATATCAATCGTCCTGATTCCCTTTTTTAAACAAACTATAGACAAAACAGGATTTACATGCTTATTGTTACAATTAACTACTTGAACATTGAGCATGGTACTTACCAATTCATAACTTTCGATCAAACTACCATCATTATGCCTCTATTTACTTCTACACTGGGTGTTAGTTATTATACACTTTTAACTTGAACAAATTAACACCTATAACAATATGTATTTCACTGATTCACCTGTCTATTACATAAAGGTGTTTCCAGTAGACCATTTCTACTATAACAGGTTAGGGAAATATGAAGTTAACACAGTTACAACCCATACAGCTTATTACATGTTCGGGTTCTCCTTAATGAGTACACATGTATCTAACTAAGTTTTGATATGGGTTAAAAGGACATGATAATCAATAAGCTAAGTTTTATTGCTTCCATTCATGTCTACAGCTTCAGGCAGTAGTGAAATACCTGGAAATCGACAAAGCAAGAGAATGGAGATCAGTTAAGCCGATGAAACCAAGTAAACAGCAGACCAACAGCAACCAGTGGCAGTTACTGCCACTATATACACAGCAACAACAACAACCAAAAGAATAACAGCAACCAGTGGCCAATCAACAATCCCAACAGCAGGATCAACAACAAATCGACACACCACAGCAAACAGCACCAGGCAACACCCAGAAGATAGAACAAAACAAGAGCCAAGATGCAATCACAGCAACAAAACCCACACCAGTGAAGCAAACCAACAGCAGTAGCATGAGAACTAAGAACCAACAGCAGAGACAACCACAACCAGTGGCAAAACACAACAAGACTGCAGCAACCAACAAACGAAACAGTAACAAGAACCAATGGAACAGTAACTTTCAGTCTATACTTCCCAGCTCTCTCTATCTATATCCTTGTATATGTGTATTGTCAGCCCTTACTCTGTGTATCCCCCTAGTTATTCTCCAGTGTTCTTTTCTCTCCAGTTATTCCAGTTATCACTGTCTATAATGTTTCTCCCTGTTAGCCTCTCTCAGACTGCTCCTCTTTCAGAATCTCTCTTCCCTCTAAATGTGTCCCCCTCTCGGGTATCAATGCCTATCTATTTATAACCAAAACAACACCTAGGAGCACCCAGATTCTGCAGAACAGACCCTTGCCCATCCTTCTTCTGTCCAACCCACTAAACCATGTCCAAGTATGGGGTTTTCATAATTAAAAATTGATAAGTGCAGGGCACTGGTGGGCTGCTCTGTTGTGACAGTGGATTCCACTGACTTGCCTCATGTGCAGGACACTAAATACTCTAAATGTTAACCCATGATTTCCTAGTCAGCTAATTTGAATCATGATTTCAGTTTCAAACCAATCAAACAGTCCCATTCAATCCAGGAATGCTAATTACTGTGTGGTAATTCAAATAACTCAACCTAGGTAATTAGAAGATGACATCTAATCAACTACAACACATAGCAATGATAACAGATTAGTTGGCTAAACAATGATTCTGAAATCTCAGCGAATGCCGGACATATGCGAAGTTAACTATTCGACGACGCTAATCGACGCGAGTTCGTATCCTATAACTAACACATTCAACTAAGCGATACAGAAAACAATTGACCAAAACAAGAGGTCTTGGAGAAGAAATGACAACTATGGACGGCCAAGAAGAAAATTAAACCAATTGAATCTAACAAAGAACACACAAACAACACATACCTAGTTAAAAATAGATAGGAAAAAGGGAGATTACCTCGAACGCAATCGAAATCGAAGCAAAGCCCGGACTGTTTTGAGCTTGGCCTTGGATGTGAAGTCTAAAGGACTTTAATTGAGATGTTCTCCAGCGAGAACATCCCAATTAAACTCTATTAGTCTTCAATCTCTCTCGAATTCAACCGGAGATTCTAATTTGAAATCTAGGGTTCATAGGCTCGGATTTGGGGCTTTTGCATTTCTAGTTAGATTCGAAGCAAACGAAAGCCGGCGGGGGTACGAGGGAGGCCATGTGAGGGTTTGGGGTGAGTTTGGGGTGATTTGGCATTGGTTCGAGTTTGACTCGAATCTTCAAATGAAGATTCGAGGAGCTCCGGAGGGATTCGAGGTTAGCGGAGGCCAGATTCGTGATGGGTGAGGTGAGGGGAAGATTTTGGCATTGGTTTGGATTGGTTTGGCCTACTTCCGCCGGCGGAGACGATTTCCGGCCGGCGGAGTGCGGTGGTTTGACGGCGGCGTTTTAACGTCTCTGAGAGAGACAAAATGGGGGGCTTGGGTATGGGGAATGATCCGGGTGAATAGGGTTTGGGGGGGGTGTTTGGTGTATTGAATTTGGTATTTTAATCTGGACCGTTGGATTATTACATCCAACGGTTCAGATTAAGAAAAACGATGGGGCGGGTTAGAGATAGATACGGGTTGGACCGGGTAAAGGGTGAATTGGGATGGGTTTCTAAATTTGGGCTTAGGGATTAAAATTGGCCCAATCCGACTTTCTCCTTTCTTTATTTATTTCTAATCTACTTATATATATATATTTTTCCTTTGATTTTCTCTAAAAAATAAAAATACAATCCTAAATTAATACTTGACCAAATTATCCTAAAGTACTAATTAACTCTAAATAATTATCACACATAATCAAATAACAATACTATCGCACAATTTAAATGCTAAAAATGTAAAAGTACATATTTTTTTGTGATTTTTCGTTTTCGTAAAACAAGCTTAGTTACTCTTAATTGTGGACTTGAACCTTATATACAAATGCAATATATTTTTTGTATTTTTATATATTTAAACAAAAGACAATGGACACACAAACGCAAACAATAAGGGAAAAATAACATATAATCCCCAAATATTACAAACAACACAAAAACTCTTTTATTTTTGAATTTTCTGGGAGTACTTCTCAGGTAAGGCAAAAATCACGTGCTCACAGCTGCCCCTCTTTGCGCGTAAACATGCAGAGTTTTCGTGCAAAGATAAGTGAGCAGATATAAGCGATTTTGCCCATTCGAGCACTCCGTATGAAGCATTTTTGGAAAAGTTTTGACCGAACCTTGCTTCGAAGGTCTCCTACATATCCCTGGCTAAAAGGGAATCAGGTCAGTGTAGTTCGGGAAGTTACGGTAGCTGGGACTACCATGACTGTTGTGATCTTGCTGTTACTGCTGTTACTGCTGTTGCCGCTGTTACTGCTGTTACCACCGCTTAGCCGATTTCCTTGTTACACCGCACTAAGCAACAAAAACAAGAAGCTAGACTAAGTTACGGTACTACAAGTTCTTATCTATCCTTTTAACTTGATCTTGTCGCGCTCCTTGCCATCCTGTCCGACTTGGCGTTCCTTCGATGCTTCTTCTCTTCTTATGAACTTGGATTCATGCCGGAGATTTCTATTTTTACATTCTACCGCTTTCTTCTACCGAAACTAAAACAGATCGCCACTCCATTCTCCGAGCGGGCTCCCGACTTCAACTACTACTTCAAAATTAAATCGCCACTCCATTCTCCAGGGCGGGCTTCCCGACTTCAATTACAACTTCAAAATTAAATCGCCACTCCATTCTCCGGGCGGGCTTCCCGACTTCAACTACAACTTCAAAATTAAATCGCCACTCCATTCTCCAGAGGCGGGCTCCCCGACTTCAACTACAACTTCAAAATTAAATCGCCACTCCATTCTCCGGGCGGGCTCCCCGACTTCAACTACTACTTCAAAATTAAATCGCCACTCCATTCTCCAAGGCGGGCTCCCCGACTTCAACTACTACTTCAAAATTAAATCGCCACTCCATTCTCCGGGCGGGCTCCCTGACTTCAACTAAATCGCACTCTCAGGAGCTCCGACTTACTTCAAAATTAAATCGCCACTCCATTCTTCGGGCGGGCTCCCTGACTTCAACTACAACTTCAAAAATAAAATCGCCACTCCATTCTTCGGGCGGGCTCCCCGACTTCAACTACTACTTCAAAATTAAATCGCCACTCCATTCTCCAGGCGGGCTCCCCGACTTCAACTACAACTTCAAAATTAAATCGCCACTCCATTCTCCAGGCGGGCTCCCTGACTTCAACTACAACTTCAGAATTAAATCGCCACTCCATTCTCCAGGCGGGCTCCCTGACTTCAACTACTACTCACTGATTTCATCCTATCTTGATTACCTTCCTTTGCCTCTTGTACCATTTTCTTCTTCCTGCATTGCCTCTCGGACCACCTTCTCTTATGAATTATCCCGTCTTGGAATTTCCTTCCCCTGGGTCGTATTACTTTTTCTTCTGGCTGCTGGGGATATTTTTGGAACTGTTTACTTGCCTGCTGGGGATGATGCTGCTGAGGAAGTATTCTTTGTTTCCTTCACCCCTCATTCTCTTCCTTCTTCCCATGCCTCCTCTGGGACTCACGCTCTTGCCTCCTCGAGCAAATTACGGGATGTAATACTGCTGGGGGAATCTTGAATCCATTGTTCCATTTTTCCATCAACTGCTGGGAATGATACCAGGCTCAAAGATCATCCCATCGTTTCGTCTGGCCTTTCTCAAAACTATTCTGCTCGGAGCTGGTATTTCCCGAAATCTGGTGTTGCTTTCTACCCTTATCCACTGGGTCTTTGCTTTCAAGAAAATTTTCGCAACAGGAGAAAATTTTCTGCCCCAGTTTGATAAACTTCCGGACGGTATGCTTTTCCGCCAACGAACCCTCTTTTCCTGCTTTTAAATCAAAGAAAAATTGTTAGTTTCAAAATGCGGTGAGTGGTCGTGCCACTCTTGTTGGGGCCATTTTCTTTCAGCTTTCAGCTGCTTGGCCTCTCTCGAACTTTGAGGACGACGTTGACGCTTGCTTGGGACGATGCTTTTTCCACGAACGACCTCTCATCTTTCCTTTTATTCCACTCTTTGGTTTGATCCGACTCTTTTTAGCCGGTGATCTGTTGCGTGAAATCATCTTTCGGACATGCCACATGTGTCCATCATACTCCATAATTCTTGCGAACCTTCCACTCAGCCTGTCGTCCCAATCTTACTATCGTAACGACTTCTGCTTATTGCCTCGTTCCACGCCTATTTATTTTCATTATATTGCTTTGGGAGACTTGGTAGTAAGCTTTGAAAAATCAATTTTCGAAAATGAAAGAAAAGAAAAGAATACCGACCGCAAATGACAAAAGAAGAGAAAAACTTTTCTGAACTCAAAAGTAGGAAAACTTATCTGAATGTGTGCCTGATCCAATGTTATGCCACGCCTTTGAGATTAAACTACCCGGTCTATTCATATCAATCACTTTCTGATGCCGCGTCCTGCTAGAGGTAAACGGATGTCCAAACCCTGTCTCATGCAGGCATCTTGTAACCATCTCGTCTTGTCACCTCACAGTGCCCTTCAAAGGGTTTTCACTACTGAGATTCTCTCATTTCTCTCTATCTCCCGTCGCCTTAAGGTGCCGTAAAGGTTTTCACCGTAAGACTCTCTCATTTTACTCCTCTTAACTTCCTTCGCCTTAAGGTGCCCGCGAGGGTTTTCACCGTTAAGACTTTCTCATTTATGCTTTCTTTCCTTGCGGCGGGGTATCACCCCTGAGATTCCCTCTAGAGCGTTATCCCCTTTCGGCCTGTGCATCCTGGATTCAATCGAGGGTCGGGATGTCACTCTTGGCTTTCATTCACATGACTTGGCACTTCTCAAATACTGATCGAGAGGTCTTTCTGGTTCTTGACATGGTTTCTGCGCGTGAAGCTGAAGAAAAGGGTTTAACCTCGGCGGTTAGCTTATTACAACTTTCGGAATCCACACTATCTTTCAAACGAAACAATGACTTCTGCCCAGTTTTGTTGCTTGGGGATCTTTGATTTTTATTTTATTATGACCGAGCCGTGTGGCGCCTACGTATCCTTCTTGAGGAATCAGGTCGAACGTAGTTCACTTTTTCTTGTATTACTTCTTTGTTTCTTTTCTGTTTTGTTACGCATCTTTCTTGATGATTCCGAAAGAGGGTATATGAAAGAATAGTTAAGGCTCAAATGGGGAAACAAAGGTTAAAGTGTTTGGGTAGTAGAAAAATTGCCTCTGTCATTTCATTCTTCGAAAAATGCCAAATACACACAAACGAAACCAAACGTTGACAAATGCATTAAAGAATTACACATAATATCTCTTAACTGCATCGGAATTGATAGCCATATCGGTGCATCTTCCCTCGACATCAGTCAGACATAGAGCGCCGTTGGATAATACTCTAGTCACCACAAAAGGTCCCCTGCCAATTTGGAGCGAACTTGCCTTTCGCTTCGGCCTGATGGGGTAGAACTCTCTTCAGCACATGCTGTCCCACTTCAAATCTCCCGGGACGTACCTTCTTGTTATATGCTCTCGCCATTCTCTTTTGATACAATTGGCCGTGACATACTGCTGTCAATCTCTTTTCATCAATCAAGCTCAATTGCTCTAATCGGGTTTTGACCCACTCGTCGTCATCAATCTCGGCTTCAGCGACGATTCGGAGGGATGGAATCTCAACTTCTGCGGGTATTACTGCTTCAGTCCCGTATACCAACAAGTAAGGAGTTGCACCTACCGAAGTCCGGACGGTAGTGCGATAACCCAGCAGCGCAAATGGTAACTTTTCATGCCATTGCCTAGATCCTTCTACCATTTTCCTCAATATCTTCTTTATGTTCTTGTTTGCTGCCTCGACCGCACCATTTGCTTTTGGGCGATACGGTGTGGAATTTCGGTGTGTAATCTTGAACTGTTGACATACCTCTTTCATCAATCCACTGTTAAGATTTGCACCGTTATCTGTAATGATCATCTTTGGAATTCCGAACCTACAAATGATGTGGGAGTGTACGAAGTCCACTACCGCCTTCTTGGTCACTGATTTGAATGTCTTGGCCTCCACCCACTTGGTAAAATAATCAATCGTTACCAGAATGAACCTATGACCATTGGAAGCCGCAGGCTCAATAGGTCCAATAACATCCATACCCCATGCGACAAACGGCCATGGTGCTGACATTGTATGCAATTCGGTCGGCGGAGAATGAATCAAATCTCCGTGTATCTGACACTGATGGCATCTTCGCACGAAACTTATACAATCCCGCTCCATAGTGAGCCAATAGTATCCTGCTCGAAGAATCTTCTTTGCCAATACGTATCCGCTCATGTGTGGTCCGCAAACTCCCGAGTGTATATCCGTCATAACTGTTGTGGCTTGACCTGCATCTATACATCTCAACAATCCCAAATCTGGGGTTCTTTTATACAGCACCCCTCCACTAAGGAAAAATCCGTTCGCCAACCGCCGAATAGCTCGCTTTTGATCTCCAGTTGCTTGTTCTGGGTATACTCCTAACCTGAGGTATTCCTTGACATCATGAAACCATGGCTCACCATCCACCTCTTCCTCTATTACATTACAATAAGCATGTTGATTCCGGACATGGATATGTAACGGATCGACACGAACCTTGTCCGGGTGATGTAGCATTGATGCTAAAGTAGCCAACGCGTCGGCAACCTCATTATGCATCCTTGGGATGTGCCTGAATTCTACCGATCGAAAGCGTTTGGTCAAATCATGCAAACACTGACGATATGGGATAAGCTTTAAATCTCTGGTTTCCCATTCTCCCTGAATCTGATGTACTAGAAGGTCAGAGTCCCCCAAGACCAAGACGTCCTGTACATCCATGTCCACCGCTAATCGCAACCCCAAGATACATGCCTCGTACTCGGCCATATTATTGGTACAATGAAAACGCAGTTGAGCAGTAACAGGATAATGATGTCCTGTTTCAGATATGATCACAGCCCCTACTCCGACTCCTTTTGCGTTCGCCGCTCCGTCGAAGAAGAGCTTCCACCCTGGATCCTTGGTTGGTTCTAACCCCTCAATTTGCAATACTTCTTCGTCTGGAAAATACGTCCTCAAAGGTTCGTATTCGTCATCAACGGGATTTTCAGCTAAGTGATCGGCCAGGGCTTGAGCTTTCATGGCCGTCCTTGTCACGTATATGATGTCGAACTCCGTGAGTAATATTTGCCATTTTGCTAACCTCCCTGTAGGCATAGGTTTCTGGAAAATATACTTCAACGGATCCAAACGCGAAATGAGGTAAGTGGTGTAAGAAGACAAATAGTGTTTCGGCTTTTGGGCTACCCAAGTCAGGGCGCAACATGTCTTTTCTAGATGAGTGTACTTGACCTCGTGGACTGTAAATTTCTTACTGAGGTAGTAAATGGCCCGTTCCTTCCTGCCAGTAAGATCATGCTGCCCCAGTACGCAGCCAAACGAATTCTCCAAGACCGTCAGATAAAGAATCAGGGGTCTACCTGGCTCAGGCGGAACTAGTACGGGTGGATTTGACAGATACCCTTTGATCCGGTCAAACGCTTCCTGACATTCTGCCGTCCATTCTATCGCGGCGTCTTTCTTCAATAGGCGGAATATGGGTTCACAAGTTGCCGTAAGCTGGGCAATAAACCTACTGATGTAATTCAACCTTCCCAACAGACTCATTACCTCTGTTTTATTCTTTGGCGGGGGTAATTCCTGAATGGACTTGATTTTGGATGGGTCCAACTCAATGCCCCGTCGGCTGACGATGAATCCTAGCAACTTTCCTGATGGAACTCCGAATGCGCATTTGGCCGGATTGAGCTTGATGTCGTATCTTCGAAGTCTTTGAAAGAACTTCCTGAGGTCAGCGACATGGTCCTCTTGACGTCTGGATTTCACGATCACATCATCCACGTACACTTCAATTTCCTTGTGTATCATGTCATGGAATACCGTAGTCATCGCCCTCATATATGTTGCTCCCGCATTCTTCAAACCAAACGGCATCACTCGGTAGCAATAAGTCCCCCACGGTGTGATAAAAGCCGTCTTTTCTGCGTCCTCTTCATCCATCAAAATCTGATGATATCCCGCATAACAGTCCACAAAGGATCCAATTTCGCGTCCGGCACAATTATCAATCAGGATATGGATATTGGGAAGTGGGAAATTATCCTTAGGACTTGCCTTGTTGAGATTGCGATAGTCCACGCATACCCCGATCTTTCCGTCTTTCTTTGGCACCGGCACTACGTTAGCCAACCATTCAGGGTATCGAGTGACACGAATGACTTTCGCCTGCAACTGCTTGGTTACCTCCTCCTTAATCTTCACACTCATCTCCGTCTTGAATTTCCGCAGCTTTTGCTTGACGGGAGGATATGCCGGATCAGTGGGTAATCTATGAACCACTAGATCAGTGCTGAGTCCCGGCATGTCGTCGTACGACCATGCGAAAATATCTTTAAACTCCATGAGTGTTTTGATCAATTCTTCTCTCAGAATTGGGTTCAATATGGACACTTATCCGGGTTTCTTTGACGTCATCCGCATTCCCTAGATTAACGGCCTCGGTATCATTTAAATTCGGTTTGGGCTTTTCCTCGAAGTGACTTAATTCTTCACCGATTTCTTCCACGGCTTCATCATCGCCGTACTCTGACTCACTCTCGTCGCTTCTTATTTCATGCGTTATTATTTCCAAACCCGATTGACTTTCTAGACTGGGTTGATTAATCTTTAAGCACGCCATATCATTAAGATCAGTTGCAAGAGGGCTGTTCAGAAAAGTAAAAAGAAGGAAAAAGATAAACAAAATTAGACACGAAGGAACCAAATTTCATTAATGGGAATTGTACAAAGGGAAAGCAAACTGCAAACTAAAAAAAACGAACTAAAAACAAACTGGATTTTACTCTGGGGACAAACCCCCAACACAAAATTTCGAAAGAAAAACAATCCAAGACAAACTACCAAGACTCCTTCCGGACGGGGAGAGGAGTAGCCTTCCAGTTATTCAGTTTTGCCTTTGGTCCCACAAACTGTATCTCGGCGTGACTGGATCCTTCACCGTCCTCGAGCATACATACATCTGTGAATAGGTCCTCGAACTTCCTGAAGAACTCTTCGTCTGGCCTGATCGTAGGACCGGGAATCTTTGTCGTTGGATGTCCTCTTGCTCCGGACCTGACAAAAGATTGGGAAAGGCGTGGAAGAGGCTTTGGGAGCACCCATGTCTTCTGCTTACTCCTCTTTGCTCGCCGGATGTCCTCTGAGGTTGGCTGGAATCCCAAGCCGAAGGTTCCCAAGTTTTCGACCACCGATACCGGTTGTATGATTCCTTGCAGAGATGCACCTAGACCTTTACCGGGTATGAAACCATGTCGCAACATTTCATGAGCCACCATGACATCTGCAGTAATTGTCCTGTCGTCGGGAATGCATTCCCCTTCCGGAACTCGGTTGGCGGACACCACATCGCAGACCTGATATACCCACGGCCCAACATCTTCTTCTGTTTCAACAAAGGGAATGATGGTGCCTGATTGTGGATCGCTCTCTCCATGGACGACGATCTCCTGTTGATCCCACTCAAACTTGACGAGTTGGTGCAAGCTGGATGGAACTGCTCTTGCGGCATGGATCCATGGTCGCCCTATCGGGAGGTTATATGACACCACCATGTCCAGCACCTGGAATTCCATGGTGAACTCCACTGGCCCAATTGTCAAGATTAGCACTATGTCACCAACCGACGCTTTGCCTCCTCCGTCAAACCCTCGAACACATACGATGTTCTTGCGTACCCTGCCGATGTCTACTTTTAATTTGCCCGGTGTAGAGAGAGGACAAATGTTAGCACTGGACCCATTATCGACAAGGACTTTGGTAACCACCGCCTCTTCACACTTCACCGTAAGATATAAAGCCCTGTTGTGCTCGGTGCCTTCCTCAGGCAACTCGTCATCGGTGAAGGTGATCCGATTTGCTTCGAAGATCCGATTGGTGATCTTCTCCAAATGGCTCACTGAGATTTTATCCGGTACATGTGCCTCATTCAGGACTTTCATCAATGCTTGCCGATGTTCTTCAGAATGTATCGGCAAGGATAGCAATGATATTTGTGCCGGAGTCTTCTTTAACTGCTCTAAGACAGAGTAGTCATGCAGCTTCATCTTTTTCAAGAATTCTTCTGCTTCTTCATCAGTGACCGGCTTTTTCAATACTGCCGGAGTGGTCTTCCTCAATTCCGCAAGGGCAAAACATCTCCCCGAGCGGGTCAACCCTTGGGCTTCACAAACTTCCTCTTTCACCTCCTTTCCTCTGTAGGTCGTTGTAATCCGAGCATAATTCCATGGGACAGCCCGGCTATCAGTTACTGGCAGCTGTGTTGCCGGCTGGATGATGAAAGGATCCATTCGAACGCCTGCTACTGTCAAGATGGGCTTGATTGCTGCCCCTGGTACAACTATCTTGGCCGGCTTCACCGGTGCTTCGTTCACACTTTCCTTTCCTGCTTCCGACTCTCCTGGTATGTCCTTCTTGCAACTGGGCGACTCATCAAGGCTTGGCTCTTTTCTCGTTCCTGCCCCGCTAGATTTAATCATCATTACAGTCTGAGAGGCTTTCTCCTTTCCTTCCTCCGCCCGTACCAACTCGATCATATTGGTCTCATGATGAGTTGGAAGCGGGTTTTGGTTGATGTTGGGCTCTGTTGGAGTCCGGACCTCGATCCTGCGGGTGTCAATGAGCTCCTGGATGGCCGTCTTCAGCCTCCAACACTTTTCTGTATCATGTCCCGGACATCCCGAGCAGTAGGCACAATTTACTGAATGGTCCAGGTTCTTCGGGAGGGGGTTTGGTAGCTTAGCTTCAACCGGATTTAGCAAACCTACTTGCTTCAACCGGTGGAACAGACTGGTGTAAGACTCTCCTAAGGGAGTGAAAGTCTTTGGCCTCGGCGCCCTGTCGCCCCTGAATGCCTGGTTCGGACGAAAGCTCGCGCCCGAGGGGTTTCTGTAAGCTCTTGGTGGTGGATGATTGTTTTGCGGGTTCGGTGCACGCCACGGTGTATGGACGGGAGGTGCAGAATAGGACTGTACGTGGTTGACAGTAAAATGGGGATCAGGTGCGGGATAATAATGTTGCGGGTGGCTATATGGGTTGTGAGAGTAGTTTTGGTGGTGAGGTTGGGGTGGGCTATATTGGGGTGCGGGGCCTCTATTTCCGAACCATGCCCCGGACTCGACGGCCGCAACTTCCTCTCTCCTCTTTTTCCCCAGTACTCCTCCAGTACCACTTTGGATAGCCTGAGTGGTGGCTTTCAGTGTTGAGTAACTCATGATCTTGTTGGCCTTCAAACCTTCCTCGATCATACCCCCCATTTTTATCACCTCGGTGAATGATTTGCCTACGGACGTTACCAGATGTCCGAAGTAGGTGGGCTCTAATGTCTGCAAGAAGTAGTCCACCATCTCGCTCTCTCTCATCGGTGGATCCACCCTGGCCGCCTGTTCCCTCCATCGGAAACCAAATTCCCTGAAGCTTTCGGCAGGCTTCTTCTCTATTTTTAGCAATGATAGGCGGTCGGGGATTATCTCAAGATTGTATTGGAACTGGCCGATAAAAGCTTGAGCCAGATCATCCCACGTAAACCATCTACTGGGATCCTGTCTAGTGTACCACTCCAACGCCGATCCTCCCGGACTCTGGCCGAAGTAGGCTATCAGAAGCTCGTCCCGTCCTCCGGCCCCTCTCATTTTACTGCAAAACCCTCGCAGGTGGGCCACCGGGTCACCGTGCCCCTCGTATAGGTCGAATTTGGGCATTTTAAACCCTGCTGGCAACTGGACGTCCGGAAATGGACACAGATCCTTATAGGCGACGCTGACCTGGTTGCCTAAACCGTGCATGTTCCTGAAGGACTGCTCCAGGCTTTTAACTTTTCTGACAACTTCCTCGTGTTTCGAACTTTGGAAGTGTTTTTCCGGTTCTGCCGGATTATCCCAGTGAGGTGTATGTGATTGTGGTTCAGGAGCCCTGAAAGTAGGCTCTGGAGGATAGTAGGAGTTGTCATGGATCTGAACATATGGCTCGCTGGCCGGCCTTTGCAGAGGAGCAGGTGGAGGTGCTACAAAAACAGGGGTGACTGGAGGAGGATTTGGTTTGGCTGGTGGAATGTGGGTGGCATATGGATTTTCCCCCTGAAAGTATGGATAGCTCGGAGCGCTTGTTGAAGGATCGATGGGCGGATGTTCCGGAGCTGAGGCGAGAGTAGGGCGGTTTGGTGAAGACTGTTCCCTGGCCCAGGCCAGGTGCATCTCTGTTATCCGTTGTTTTAACCGGTCTACCTCTTCTTTCATGACTTGTAGCTCGGATTTTTCTTCCTCGAGACTCTTGCCAGAACTCGACATGCTTACTGTAACTGGTCCTTTGGATCTAGTACGGTAGTGATGGCTGGCCAGTATATTCTGTCAAACCAACTGCTAAACTTTCTGGAATACGCAACAAACTTGTTAGTTCACCGAGTTTGGCAGATATGTTATAGCACGTTGGATGCAATGCACCTAACCAAATAACCCTTTCTACATGTACTCTTTAACATGCGTCATTCCGGCCCTTTTTCTTTTTCTTTTTCTTTTTCTTTTTCCTTTTTTCTTTTTCTACTATCTTTGCAAGCCTTATTGTTATTTAACCTTTGGATTCTTTTTCTTTCTTTTTAGTGGTGGTCGAATCTTATGTGGATTGCCTACGTATCACGTTCTCGCGTGAATCAGACCGAGCGTAGTTCTGTTAACAAGATTGTGGCAAAATTCGGTAACTTTTATATCAAATAAAACCGTGTAGTTACAAAACACGTCTTACAACAATCAGCAAAACCAAAGAAAATGCTTGACTTGGGAAAGTAAAAATGCCCACTAGCTTGACTCAACATTTCAAAAATACATTTTTAATCAAAGGTCTACTGCTCTAAAATTCCTGGGGGCCCGCGAGGCATCATTCGGCCTTGCCGCGGGCCTAGGTGTGAGGTCCTTGTGTAGTCCCCTTAATTCTTCCATGATCCGATGAACATAGCCCATAATTGAAGCAAAAAGGTCGGTGCGGGGCATTTGTTCACAAGCTAGGCACTTCGTGGTGACATAGTGCCCGATTTCCCCGATTCTGTCCTTGATCATGTCCCTTTCTCTGAGTAGCCGCTCTATCCGCTGGTTTTTCGCCCCCAATCGTTGAGCGTTGTTGGTGACTTGGTCTAAGAGCCTGTCTATTTGTTCTTGCAGTCGAGCCATCAGATTGTGGCAACGGTCGAGGTCCGCTCTGGCATCTTGGGCTTGCTTAAAAACCCGTTCTCTGAGGACAACATTTGCTTCCCTTAAACTGGTGACGATATCAGTGTAATCCTCTTCCACCCGTTGTAGGTGAAGTGCATGTTGATGTGCCTCCTTTCTCCAGCTAGCTCGGATCCTCACTGTTTGGGCCTTAGACTCTTCCAATTCTCTTTGGACATCGGCAACCTGGCTTTTCAAACCCTTTATCAGTTTTTCGTCTGCCCGACTCCTCAACTGTCTGTCAGCATCCCTTTTCATTTGCTGGATTTGAGCTCTTAGAAAGTCATTTTCTTGTGCCAACTTCTTTTTATCTCCTTCGTTGGCGGCGGTTTGCACATCCATTTCAAATCGGAGCTCTTGGGCCCGTTGCTCTATCCTGCTGATCTTTGTTCTATAAGCTTCTTCTCTGGCCAACCAGTCCCATTGTTCTCGTGACGCTCCAGCAAACTCCCTGAGGTGAGGCCTTTTTGCGGGCCTTTGATGCTCCAGATCTCTACTATACCATGCAGGATATTCCGACGATACTTCGGCCCGGGCTCGATCTCGCACCCGAGTGTCTATTTTTAATGTCTGACACTCACTCCAAATCTTTCGGACCAATGCTTCAGGGAACTGTCCTCCTGGTCCAATTTCAACTACATGTGGGCTGAGGTCTTCTTCTTTTGGGATTATTTGGCATCGTCCCAATTGTCTCAATACTCGACCTGGTGCGTAGGGCTGGATGTTGTTAAGGCCCATTAGCAATAAATATGATTCTGCGGCTGATGCATATATGACTTCTTCCACGGGTAGCCAACCAAACGTCCATTCTATTCCGCTGGCTGTAGTCGAACGCAAAAGTCGTATCCATCCGCTGATCCCTTCTGGCAACTCATGTCCCTCGACCCTCGCAGGAAACTCTTCTATACAAGTCTTCTTCGGTGAACTATACCTCATAAATTGCGGATGGCGGCATAAGTGATCGATCATCCACATATGGAGCAATACATTGCAAGCTTCAAAGAAAGTCCCTCCAGCTTTGCAGATGGTGAGTGCACGAAAGATATCCGATATTATCATGGGAGCCAAAGTACTGTTGTTCTGTTTCATCAAAGTGCTGACGACCCCTGCCACTTGTATGTTGATATTCCCATCCTTTCTAGGAAATATCAATGAACCTAGGAAAGCTATCATGAAGGCGATGCGTCTATGCTCCTCCCATTTTACCCGATTGTCTCCACTGCAGATTTTGCTTTCGTGTTTGTTGAAGCCCCCATGGTGACCATATTTGTCATACAGAAATGCCAAAGTGCAGAACCCTTCTGATAAGTCTGGGTTGTGTACAGTTCTGCGGATCTTTACCGTATCCAAAAACCGATGTACTGTCACTACCCTTGGTGCAATAAGGTATTGATCCCTCATAGGGACCTTTGGTCTTCCGACATATCCGGCTAATTCTTCCAGTGTTGGTGTGAGTTCAAAGTCTGAAAAGTGGAACACATTGTGTGCCGGATCCCAGAATGAGATCAAAGCTCGTATGATGTCTCCTCTCGGGGGAATATTTAGCAACCCCACTAGATCTCCCAAGTACAGCTTAACGGCATCTTGTCCTTGCTCACCCAAGTCGCTCCACCACTTGTGCAAACTTAAGGGGACCTTGTTTATGATAGCTTCGGTTGTATTCTGACTCGTGCTCATTCTGCACATTTATTTAAGGTAATTCTTAGATGAAAGCGAAATTTTTATTTGCCCCAAAACTATCTTTTCTAAAAAAACGAAACGGGCCCCAGGAATTGACTGGTCAAAAAAGTGGTCGTTAAGGCAAAATTAAATATCTTGGCGTTCCGCCATTGAAACTTATTTTTGAAATATGGGAGTTGGACCCGTTTAAAGGTTGCCTACGTATCTCACACTCGGTGAGAATCAAACTCGCGTAGTTCGGTCCGTCAAAACAACTATCTTTCCTTTATTGATTGTCAAAAACACATTTTGTCAAAAACCCATTTTGTCGGCAAAGTCAATCTTCTGCCGTCTTTTATTGGCAAACTAAATTCGTGGACTTGTTGGTGAAACGTATTTTTGTATTTTTCTGAAAGATATTTACTTCCCCATACTATTTCCTTTTGTGTTTTTTCTTTTTCTTCGGTATTTAAAGGAACCCGGTCAGCATGTCAGTCTAAATAAATGCTAACAACAAATATGATATGGCAAGATGGTCTTTCCTTTCAGGTTACCTGTCCTAGACGGACCCAACCCCTGTGTTGAGTCCCCTAAGTCAGATATGATGCAAATAAACGTCCTAAATCTAGGCTCGATATCCTGATGCTTTTCAATGGTACTAGACCGTGTACCCGAGCAGACAACTCGGATTTGAGGAGGGAGCTACGTACCGGGGACCCGCGGGATCATCCGGCTTTGTAACTTATCCTGCCTCTTTTCTTACTTTGGTATTGACACTAACAGAAAGGGGAGTCTCAACCAGTAAGCACATCCCCGGGGTAAGAAGAGACGGGTTTTCGGCACAGTTTTATATACAGTTCACGCAATATCAAAGCGGTAAACATATAGCGGTTTGTATATACAGTACAACGAATATCAAAGCGGTAGACATGTAGCACATTAATTAAACATGTAATAAAATCAGATATAGACAAAATAACAATTTAAATGAGCTCGAGTTCTTAGACCCCGAACCGAAGTTCGAGGTCATAGTCCCCAGCAGAGTCGCCAGAGCTGTCACACCTCCTTTTTACGCACCCGCGCAAGGGTGCGAGGGAGTTTTTTTTCCAATTAAAGGACAATCGAGACGGGACTAGTTTATTTAATTCAGAGTCGCCACTTGGAAAAATAATGGTGTTCCAAGTCACCGGTTTAATCCCGAACCGAGGAAATTTATGACTCTGTAATACAGTCTGCGAAACTAGAAATCCGGATAAGGAATTCTGTTAACCCGGGAGAAGGTGTTAGGCACTCCCGGATTCCGTGGTTTTAGCACGGTCGCTCAATTGCAATTTTTGTTTCTATCTGATTCTTTTATATATTTTAACTATGTGCTTTAATGCTCCGCTCTTATTTTTTAGAAGAATTGCGACGTTACGAAAACACATTTCAAGCCGCACCGTAACCAGTACGCCTGCGACTCTAATGTATCTCAGTTTCGCCGAGAGTAAGATTTGGGTCACATAAATGCGCACCCGTGTTTAGGAAAATAATTTGCTTATAAATCACGCTTAAAGAATCTATCGTCTTTATCAACTTCGGAAAAGACCGTGAAATTAACTAAACGGCCTTTCCAAGGCTAAGTTTTCATGACAACTGATTAGAGGGCCCCGCGATTGTGTATTTGCGTTTGGCGAGGCTCATCTCATTATTATTAAGGCCGATCCTAAGATGAACTATATTCTCTACTTGATTTATCTCTAACAAAGAAAATGTTAATCGTTTATCATTACCTACTAGTTTGATACTTTCTTTCATTTGGGCCATTCAATAGAGCCCCGACTCAAAATTAAACGCCAGAAGACAATTTCCTCTTTACTATACTCTTAAACTACTTAAACTTCGATTTTCATTCAAATTAGCTAAGCTAATTAGTTAACAGAAAACTTTTGTTTTATTTAAGAAAAGAATATTGAACATGCTTCCGATTCTAATCTAACTGATAACCCGTTTTCGTGTAAAGGATCTAGATCATAATAGATATACACGAACTAAAGTGTATTGATAATCTAATAGCAACGAAGTGATATATCAATCGTCCTGATTCCCTTTTTTAAACAAACTATAGACAAAACAGGATTTACATGCTTATTGTTACAATTAACTACTTGAACATTGAGCATGGTACTTACTAATTCATAACTTTCGATCAAACTACCATCATTATGCCTCTATTTACTTCTACACTGGGTGTTAGTTATTATACACTTTTAACTTGAACAAATTAACACCTATGACAATATGTATCTCACTGATTCACCTGTCTATTACATAATGTGTTTCCAGTAGACCATTTCTACTATAACAGGCTAGGGAAATATGAAGTTAACACAGTTACAACACATACAACTTATTACATGTTCGGGTTCTCCTTAATGAGTACACATGTATCTAACTAAGTTTTGATATGGGTTAAAAGGACATGATAATCAATAAGCTAAGTTTTATTGCTTCCATTCATGTCTACAGCTTCAGGCAGTAGTGAAATACCTGGAAATCGACAAAGCAAGAGAATGGAGATCAGTTAAGCCGATGAAACCAAGTAAACAGCAGACCAACAGCCACCAGTGGCAGTTACTGCCACTATATACACACAGCAACAACAACAACCAAAAGAATAACAGCAACCAGTGGCCAATCAACAATCCCAACAGCAGGATCAACAACAAATCGACACACCACAGCAAACAGCACCAGGCAACACCCAGAAGATAGAACAAAACAAGAGCCAAGATGCAATCACAGCAACAAAACCCACACCAGTGAAGCAAACCAACAGCAGTAGCATGAGAACTAAGAACCAACAGCAGAGACAACCACAACCAGTGGCAAAACACAACAAGACTGCAGCAACCAACAAACGAAACAGTAACAAGAACCAATGGAACAGTAACTTTCAGTCTATACTTCCCAGCTCTCTCTATCTATATCCTTGTATATGTGTATTGTCAGCCCTTACTCTGTGTATCCCCCTAGTTATTCTCCAGTGTTCTTTTCTCTCCAGTTATTCCAGTTATCACTGTCTATAATGTTTCTCCCTGTTAGCCTCTCTCAGACTGCTCCTCTTTCAGAATCTCTCTTCTCTCTAAATGTGTCCCCCCTCTCAGGTATCAATGCCTATCTATTTATAACCAAAACAACACCTAGGAGCACCCAGATTCTGCAGAACAGACCCTTGCCCATCCTTCTTCTGTCCAACCCACTAAACCATGTCCAAGTATGGGGTTTTCATAATTAAAAATTGATAAGTGCAGGGCACTGGTGGGCTGCTCTGTTGTGACAGTGGATTCCACTGACTTGCCTCATGTGCAGGACACTAAATACTCTAAATGTTAACCCATGATTTCCTAGTCAACTAATTTGAACCATGATTTCAGTTTCAAACCAATCAAACAGTCCCATTCAATCCAGGAATGCTAATTACTGTGTGGTAATTCAAATAACTCAACCTAGGTAATTAGAAGATGACATCTAATCAACTACAACACATAGCAATGATAACAAATTAGTTGGCTAAACAATGATTCTGAAATCTCAGCGAATGCCGGACATATGCGAAGTTAACTATTCGACGACGCTAATCGACGCGAGTTCGTATCCTATAACTAACACATTCAACTAAGCGATACAGAAAACAATTGACCAAAACAAGAGGTCTTGGAGAAGAAATGACAACTATGGACGGCCAAGAAGCAAATTAAACCAATTGAATCTAACAAAGAACACACAAACAACACATACCTAGTTAAAAATAGATAGGAAAAAGGGAGATTACCTCGAACGCAATCGAAATCGAAGCAAAGCCCTAATTGTTTTGAGCTTGGCCTTGGATGTGAAGTCTAAAGGACTTTAATTGAGATGTTCTCCAGCGAGAACATCCCAATTAAACTCTATTAGGCTTCAGTCTCTCTCGAATTCAACCGGAGATTCTAATTTGAAATCTAGGGTTCATAGGCTCGGATTTGGGGCTTTTGCATTTCTAGTTAGATTCGAAGCAAACGAAAGCCGGCGGGGGTACGAGGGAGGCCATGTGAGGGTTTGGGGTGAGTTTGGGGTGATTTGGCATTGGTTCGAGTTTGACTCGAATCTTCAAATGAAGATTCGAGGAGCTCCGAAGTGATTCCAGGTTAGCGGAGGCCAGATTCGTGATGGGTGAGGTGAGGGGAAGATTTTGGCATTGGTTTGGATTGGTTTGGCCTACTTCCGCCGGCGGAGACGATTTCCGGCCGGCGGAGTGCGGTGGTTTGACGGCGGCGTTTTAACGTCTCTGAGAGAGACAAAATGGGGGGCTTGGGTATGGGGAATGATCCGGGTGAATAGGGTTTGGGGGGGGTGTTTGGTGTATTGAATTTGGTATTTTAATCTGGACCGTTGGATTATTACATCCAACGGTTCAGATTAAGAAAAACGATGGGGCGGGTTAGAGATAGATACGGGTTGGACCGGGTAAAGGGTGAATTGGGATGGGTTTCTAAATTTGGGCTTAGGGATTAAAATTGGCCCAATCCGACTTTCTCCTTTCTTTATTTATTTCTAATCTACTTATATATATATTTTTCCTTTGATTTTCTCTAAAAAATAAAAATACAATCCTAAATTAATACTTGACCAAATTATCCTAAAGTACTAATTAACTCTAAATAATTATCACACATAATCAAATAACAATACTATCGCACAATTTAAATGCTAAAAATGTAAAAGTACATATTTTTTTGTGATTTTTCGTTTTCGTAAAACAAGCTTAGTTACTCTTAATTGTGGACTTGAACCTTATATACAAATGCAATATATTTTTTGTATTTTTATATATTTAAACAAAAGACAATGGACACACAAACGCAAACAATAAGGGAAAAATAACATACAATCCCCAAATATTACAAACAACACAAAAACTCTTTTATTTTTGAATTTTCTGGGAGTACTTCTCAGGTAAGGCAAAAATCACGTGCTCACACCACCCGATCCAGATACCATACTTGTGGCGGCGTGCCACCTGATCCAGATACCATACCTGTGGCGGCGTGCCACCCAATCCATGCATAAATCTAGCAAAAGGGAATGCACATCGAGGCAAGTTGATCATTACAATAGACATATATAGCCTCTAGTTCATCCACAAAAAAAACATATCCGACAAAGTTCCTCAATACCGAAACTGAATCAATGGCAGAGACCTCTGCACTGACATCCGCCACGAAGGCCCAACTGACAGAGCAATACCTACCAGCCGTCCGCTGGTCCTAGGGTACATCTACCCTGCTGGAACATAATCTAATGCACTATGCTACGCAATTTGTGATATTTTCCGACATAGTCCATATCACATTAGTCTTGACAACCTGACTCATGACAACCAGCCTGCAATCAAATATCATAACCCAAATTCATCACATCAAGTAAAGAGAGAGAGAGAGAGCCACTAGGGCTTCCAATTTCCAATAATCGCTAAACGGTGCCGATACACATGATATACCACCACTACGTAGGCGGATTACGAGAACTTCTAGTCTCCAACACGTATATAACACATGAATTATTATGCCTGATTCCACGCTCCACCGTACGAACACAAGACACGCACCAAGCGTCCATTCATACCACGAAAGTCATTTAGAAATTTCACTATGCCATCAACTACTCGATTGTTACAGTCAATCCAACAAGAGAATACCACAATACCACCGGATAATATTAGTTTACGTTACCTTGCCCTTTTTGAACATATACCCCGTCAAACCACTAGAATAGTAGTAACCTTTTCCTTAATTACCAGAAAGATTGATTCTCAGATTATCTACAGCCGCCCACGCTGCTTGAGATTTTTAATGACTTCCCATATAATATGAACATATGTCAAAACCCTGAACATGCCATTATCAACTTTCCATAACACATCGCATATACCCTACCACACTAAGATACATGAAAACTTCTATCCTTCTCCTACGCCGCAAACATCGACGCACTCAACTAGTCAAGGACCTTCATGATCCCATATAGAATAAAATTCATTACACATTCCATGCTTCGCATACCAACATGAAATATACTCATTTTCAAACCACGGTAAAACACATCACGAATTCTTTCTCCCAATTCCATTGCACAAACTAAACTGCCAGGACTGAATCCTTCCACCCATATCGAGCTACGCAACTGCCAACACTCAAGAGCTTTGCTGCACAGTACCTGCAAGACTCATTACTTCAAACACATACCAGGAATTACTCATGTCTTTATCATACTGTTTCGGTTATTATCGAGCTATTCCATTTATCCCAATTTTCTTTCTGATTCATCTTTAATTTAATATTCTTTTTTACTGAAGCATCACAATACCTCAACTCAGGTTACCACACGAGACTCATACACAAGACCACACGGTCTAAGACTCACAGGCCGCTGAATACTCTCTCAAATGTTTCCCAGAATTACCACCTTCTACATTACTTTATTTTGAAGAACTTCATGCGCTTCTGAATTCGTTATCATTACTTTCCAATGCAGATGCCTAAAATCTCATAATTAACATAACATATCACAAGTCTTGATCCTTTATAATGAAACCACAGTCTCTAGCTACATACACAACCTTAAGACACCTGACTTGTTACAAGCAAAAATCTTGAACATTGCAAGACCATTCTCGGGCGCCATTCACCCTTATTCAGTTGTAATTCAGCTGTCTTATTAACAGATCCACTCGTGCCTTGTTAGAACTCTGACACCACAGAACATGATTACATACAGATACAAATAGCTATCTTTGTTTACTATACACCGAACATTCTTTATCAACATCAACTCCAAAACTTCCTAATATTTCTTCACATCTACGACGCATCATGTAACCCTTACAAAAATTCCCAACGTACTTAGAGACAAAATCAACATAGCACACAACCGTGCAATCAGCTAGTCAATAACAACTTCCCCAACTTGGCTCGAAGCCATATATCAAAGTACTTTTAACCATTCATAGCATTCTTATTCCAATGACGTCACAATGTTATAGGGAGATTAATCTCAAGTCATTTACTAGCTTGGTAGAGACTCAAATCATCATAAATCTTAACTCTTCTGCAATTCTGGCATTTATACGCACATAACAGTTAAGCCTACTTTTTAGGTGACAAAATCTTTTCTAAGTCCCAAATATTTCCAAAACTTTTGACAGAGTTTCCTTTATAAGTTGGCCTATCCACCTGCTAGAGAATCACCAAAACCAACCTAACAATACATCTGCAACTCGACAAGACATCACAATGCATATCAATAACATAATCTCAATACTACACGAATTATATTATCAAAATTAGTACATGAACATGCGCTGCACCTGCTCAAATCATAACATATGTCAAATACCTTTTACCACAATATTCATAGCACAACCAATTCAGTCTTCTTGAGTCTGAACTCATACAACTACACGTAGTGCACTCTACATTTCCACTGAGAGGCATGGACATATTCACCACACACATAGCTAGATGCTACACAACAGATCACAATAAGAGTCGAACACCTAACAGCTCACCCATTATCAAACCGCCATTACCTCAATTAAGGACCATATTGGTCATATAAATTTTATCATACCAGCTCGCAAAATCAGCACCTCCGTGCTCAAGCTATAGACAAAAATTCGGCCTCAAGTCCTCCCGACCGGCCCAATATAAACTCACAAAGATTATATCTCGCCCCTCGATCGGAGAATCACAAGCCATCAAGGCGAATTTATCACTAAGCACTCGAGTGCGCTTACAAATGTGTAGAAGGAATTTCAAGGATCATACCTCAAGCTGAATCAAGTACGCACGATAAGAATTTCAAGGATTTGAAGCTTTCTTAAAAGATTTGCAGCCTCCCGAGGATAAGCACAGGCGTCCTCGTACCGATCCACGAGACTCTACAAAACCGGCTCATGACTTGCGAGACCTGTTAACCTAGGCTCTGATACCAACTTGTCACGCCCCAAACCTCGGTCATGATGGCGCCCAACACATTGCTAAGCAAGCCCGACCATGTTATCCATATTACCAACCAATTATTAATTAATACTGATCAATTAGCGTTAATAGCTTGTTTTCATATCAAAACAACAAGTATAGAAAAAGAAACATATAAAATATAGCCCAACAATCGCGGTGTCACAAGTCTGAGCCTCTAACAGATGGAAATATCCTATACAATCCAAGTCTAGGCAGAATAGTAAGAGAAATGATAATAGGAAGGGAGAGATCGGGTCCTGCGGACGCCGACAACTACCTCGAAGTCTCCGGGGAATAACAATAATGTAGCAGCTGCGATAGCTCAACTGCCCTCCTGAACACCTGGGGATCTGCACAGAAAGTGCAGGGGAGTGGGGTGAGTATATTTCAACTCAGTGAGTAATAATAATAAATAACAACCGAAAATAAGAACACTTGTACTATCACTAAACAGTTCTAAGGGTAACCTTACAGGTAAGTCATCTCCTCCAGTGATAAGTCCAATTCCAGTCCACCACTATCTCACAATGATCCCACACTGACCTAGTCCTCACTCATACTGCTGCGGCGTGCAGACCGATCCAATATATATGTATATATATAGCGCTGCGGCGTGCAGCCCGATCTAATATATATAAAGTGCTGCGGCGTGCAGCCCGATCCAATATATATAGTGTTGCGGCTGCAGTGTGTATCCCGATCCAATATATATAGTGTTGTGGCGTGCAGCCCGATCCAATATATATATAGTGCTGCGGCGCGTGGCCCGATCCAATATATATAGTGCTGCGGCGTGCAGACTGGCGTGATTGAATGCAAACTGGCGTCGTGCAGTCCGATCCAATATATATAGTGCTGCGGCGTGTAGCCCGATCCAATATATATAGTGTTGCGACGTGCTGCCCGATCCAATATATATAGTGCTGCGGCGTGAAGCCCGATCCAATATATAGTGCTGCAGGGTGCAGCCCGATCCAATATATATAGTGCTGCGGCGTGCAGCCCGATCCAATATATATAGTGATGCGGCGTGCAGCCCGATCCAATATATAGTGATGCGGCGTGCAGCCCGATCCAATATATATATATAAATATATATACACAATACCTCACAACGGGTCCTCGCCCCCATCTCATTCAATCTAGACTTGGCCTCTCGGGCCCACTCAGCTAGATCAGGAAATCTCACTCCAGGTAGTCTCTCTCAGTGTACACATCTAGTACTGGCTCATGATAAGCTATACAACTATGAAAACTGCTGAGTGTATGTGTCCAACAAGATATAAGGGTCACTTAGCTCTACGGGCTTCCCTAATACCCTATAGATCAGCACAAGGTCCCAAACACGGACACTAACCCAATTACACAAATATAAGCTCAATCTCAGTCATTATACACAGTAAACTATCAGTCGGGAAGGACCAAGTCCAAATCTCCAGTCACAATACCACCACGCTCGTCACATGACGCGTGTTTCATCTCAACATAGCACTATATAGTGCAAGTACGAGGTTTCAAACCCTCAGTACATCATTTATTACCACCACTCACCTCGAATCGGCAAAAGTCCTAGCTCACCTCGTGCTTGTCTTGCAAATCAACCTCCTCGGATGCCAAATCTGATCAAAATCAATAAGAATACATCAAAATAGGCTAAATAAACACAATCCAATCGAAATAACTTGATTTACACCAAAACCCACGAAGTTGCCAAAATCTGACTTTTTGTACGTTTCTCGAAAAATTACAAAAGTTATATTTTCCGAATCATTATCTCAACACGAGTCCATGCATATAAAGTTTATCAAAATCGGACTCCGTTTGCCCATTTAAATCGATGAATTTCAATATCCCAAACTTAGAGCAAAAACCTCCATTAACACACCCCCATACCTCCATTTTCAAGTGTTAAATTCATAAATTATTAATGTAAAATCATAAATTGAGTCCATAGTTGTTTACCTGAAGAACCCTCTTGATTTTTCTCCTCAAAATCGCTCAATCCGTCTCTTAGAACCAAGCCCTAAATGTTTTTATGACTTATGAAATTTCACCCTTATGTTATCTTTATCCCAGACGCGATTTTCGCTTTTGCGGATCATTCATCGCTTAAGCGATACCGCTTTTGCGGTTAATTGGTCACTTTTGTCACTTATTTAATAAATGGCGAGGACCGCTTCTGCGGTTCAGTTCTTGCATACGCGAGATCGCTTCTGCGGACCCTTCTCCGCTTCTGCGGAGTGGCCCAATCGATTAAGCTTCGCTTCTGTGGCCAGGGGCTCGCTTCTGCGAGCCCGCCCCTGCGACCTCCTTACTGCTTCTGCGGTTCTTCCCCAACCACACCTTGATCGAATCTGCGACCACTGGGTCACTTCTGTGGAGCCGCTTCTGCGGTTCCCCATCCGCAGAAGCGAAATTAACCCCTGTTGCAGATCACACCCGCAATCCCAAATATTAAGAATTCACACGAGGGTACCCTCCGAAAACATCCCGAGGCCCCCGGGACCCCAACCAAAAGCACAAATACCTCACATTACCTTATTCAAACTTGCTCGCAACATAAAAACACCATCTTAAACATAAATATCACTATTTTCTCACGGATTCAAGCCTAATTTTCATAAAAACTTCGGAAACCAACTTTGGCCTAAAATCCGACCTAACCACCTCCGAATGACATGAAATTTTGCACGCATATCCAAAATTATCTAACGGAGGTACTACGACTCTCGGAATTTTGTTCCGAGCCCCGAATCTAAATCTCACCTACCGTTTGGATTCCGCCAAAATTCAACCTTAGCCAATTCAAGCCTAGAACTACACCGGACCTCCAAATTCAATTCCGATCACTCTCCTAAGCCACAAATAATCTCTTGAAGCTAGCCAAATCATCAGAATTCAATTCCGAGCTCTCTAACTCACAAGTCAACATCCGGTTGACTTTTTCCAACTATTCATTCTTCTAAGAGACTATTTGTCTCATTTCCAACCAAACTCGATCTGAATTGACTCAAACTCACCAAACACACATATTGAAGCATGATCAAGCATATAACAGGGAAAACGCAGTGATAACTCACATGATGACGAGCCGGGTCATCACATGTTTGTACTGCTATTCATCAAACCCGAGGGAATAATACACGCACTGTAAATAAAGCCAGAAGGTTACGCTCTTGTGGAAAATGCTCCATCTAGCACATGTCGTGTTCACATGCCATGAAGTGCTTTCAATATACAGTTTTCGTAGCAACCAGCTACGTTGATAAGGAATATAGTGTTGCTGCATACTTAAATACCTATAGTGGATAGTTGCATCCCGTATGTGCTGAGAATTATCGGCCGCCAGAATCATTTAAAATGGTGTATAACAAGGAGTATTTGCGTCAGCGAAAAGTGCAAAAATAAGCACGAATATGGAACCAAATGGATGTTGATGATACCGGTTATGTGCATAAATTTGGCATATGCTCGCAAACAAGACACGGCCATCGTAAATGTCCTTCAGCTAGTTTGGTTAGCGGTGGTAATTTAGCTCCCGCTGAATGTTCATCCAATGTGCCGAGATATCAAGGATACATGTATTGTTTTTTCCCAGTAATTTGTTGTAACAAGTGTAAGTACATGTTTATCTTGCAGAATGTATAAAATAAAATTACGTTTCCATTGGTGTTACGTTATATTGATGTTTAGCATTAATACGTCAGTACAATAATTTAACATACACCCCAAGAAAAAAAATTGTCATTCGCCATTATCATCGCTATCTGACACAATTTCGTTGTCTCTATCTTCAACTTCTTCGTCAACATCATGTATAGGCCGATATATTTTTAATATTACAATTTTATATTTTATATGTTACATTAATATATTAGTTTTATTATTTATATGTTTGCTTGTTACTCACCTATTTTTAACTAAGATAAAATTCAATAAGTAATTTTCATAACTATACATAAATTAATTATTAAATATCCACATTTTGGTTTCAGACTCGATATTTGAGGCCCAATAGCACCAAGGTATCCTGAATTCTTGTGTTCGTAATGAGAAAATTTCCCCAATTTATCACTCAACATGTATGTTATTTTATATGTTACTTTATTATTTTATAGGCTAGCTTTATTATTAAATATGTTTTTTTGCTAATCACTTATTTTTTACTATATAAAATTAAATAATTATTTTTCATATCTATACATGATTTAATTATTAAATATTCATACAACAATACTTAGTTTGACAAATATTGTTGTTTTCTCATGTTATTTTCTTACGTTTGTTGACTAGAATTGGATAGAGTTTGTTTTTGAACTATTAACTTTTTTGGCGTATTTTTGGGTATGTGAGATACTTAAATGATTAATTTTAATAACTACAAAGATACTACGCTAAATGGCATTACATTTACTATGATACTGCATTTTACTACGCTAAAATGACACTATATTACAAATACGAGTACTACATTAGGCCACAAGATATCACTGCAGGGTACTAAAGTAATAATTTATCTATTTTACTAGTTTTTTTTAGCAAATAAATAATCTAAATCAGATAAAAATAACAAATAAATAATCACAAAATAATCACCAAAATACATATGCCACAGTAAAAAGTAACTAATTAACATTTTTAACAACTAATAACAATTTCTTTATTTTACTAATTTTTTTAACACAATAACAATAGTTCGGATAAAAAACAATAAATTAGTTAAATCGGGAAACAATCACAAAATAACATATAGCATATTAAAAATAACTAGTATGCAAATTTATACAAGTTTTTACAAAAAACTAAGTCGGAATATCTCGATTTAATGTTTTTGGAAAGTTAAAGATTTGGTGATTTGAGCCAAAACGAGCAACCCACTTCGAGATAACACCTTAGCTAGGACGTGGGACTAAGAATCTATATTTTTATGGGACCGGTGGGCTCCACTCGAGATTATTTTATCGGGACCGCTGGTTTTTATTTTTTAATGGGGGGCGGGGGAGGGGGGATCGTTTTCTATTCTATGGGGAAAGAGAAAGGGACGACTTTTTATATAAGTATAGCGCCCTTTATTAAGACGCTAATATAGAATGATGTACTTTCTCGTTCAAACAAAGTATCTTTTAAAAAGGCGCTATAGCTAACTAGGCAAATGCATGTTAAGATATAGCGCTATTTAAAAGAGGGTTATATATAAAACGATCCTTAAATATTTTCCACATATATCTTAATTCTTTGAGTTCAAAAGAACCACAGTTTCAGGTTACGTCCGGATGCAGAAAAATTAATCCAGAGAATATTGTTGTTAGGAAAAGAGATAACACTCACACGTACTTTATTATTGGGAGTAATAATAAAACTTATGAACCAAATCATATATCACAGCATAGTAAATTTTTGTCTACTGTAAGACTGTAACTTAATTTCCCTTGAGATTGGCCCCATCTCACAACACCCCATTTTCCATTTCTTTCCTGCACGCCCAAAGTTCTCTACTAAGCCTCAGCTCTCAAGCAAGGAACCCAAAGAAACCCCATATCCTCACTTTTCTCTCTTTTCCTCTGTAGCCATGTCTGAGGTACTTACTTTCGTAATTGGCACTTCAATTCATCGTTTCTCCATAAGTTTGATTCAAATCTTATCACTTTGTACCGGCAATCTACTAATTGTTCTAAGGAGATTGGACTTTTACTCAATTGGTCTATACAATAAATTTACACCCATATTTTTTGTTTTTGTTTTTGCTTTTTCTTGTTTTCTGTTAGGCGGGTTTAAGGATTGTTTAATTGTGGAAAATTCTACTTTTTGATCTTATAAAACTCTGTTTTTTCTTTTTGATTTTCTTGTTTTTTGTTTTTTGGTTAACAGTAAAGCTAATACATAATATGTTCGCTGTCTTCAGGCAGATAAAGTTGTACCTGCTGCAAAAGAAGGTATGCCTTTTCACTGTTCTTCTTCTTCCCTGTTATATTCTAGTATTGTATGTGCATCTATGTTATAATTAGTGGCATTTATTAATATGGTGCATAGGCTTACTATAGAGTCGTAGCCTATGAGTGATTATCGGGTTTAAAACTTCATATTTCCAGTTTTTTCCCAATCTAGCCATGATATGTTGGATGAAATATATGATGGTGTTTGGGGCAAGAGAGGTCTAATGGGATGTAGCATGGGATTTAAAGTAGGATGTTGGTAATGTCATCAGTAAGCTTACGGGACCTATATTCAATCAGTGGTGTACACATGATTTATTACAACTGGTGTCACATTTGGAAGAAATAGACAATCGCTTACATCGCTTAACTTTTATCACATAACTAACTTATAGGGCCTTGTCCCATTGGTTTAGTCTAATTTTATTCTTGAAGAGGTCAAGAGGCCAAGGGTTCAATTCCGCTCGACCTATATTATTTTAACAAAAGGGAAAGGCTCAAAAAATTTGCAAAAGAAAATGTTACAGAAGAGGTTCTAACCTCCAATCTCCACAAGCTAAATGTTGTGCTTAACCAGCGAACCAGAAGGCTTTCTTGGTCAAGTAGTGTCATTTTTATTTCATCGATGCAAGTTTTGCATAGTATTAATTATATATATTTAGTAAAACTTTCTGACGAAGGTGACACCTTAGTCCTACGTGCATCCACCCTGACGGATGTGGCCTAGTGTTCAATGAAGCGGAAAGAGAACTACGGAGTCATAAGTTCAAATTCCAGCAGAGTCCAATAATAATAGTTGATTTTTTTCCATCAACCTATGCGTAAGTAGAGTTAGTCAGCGCCTGTGCTAGTGGGAGGTAACAAGTACCTGACGGAATAGTCGAGATGCGCGCAAGCTGAACCAGACATGATCGCTGTAAAAAACATTTTTTACCGGACTTGCATGCTTTTGGAATTTCAGGAAGTAATTTGGTTGAGATGACTAGAAACGGTTAGTGAAAGAAGCAATCATGTCAAACCATTATGTATATTTGGCACACTATATTTCTTCAAGAAAAAGTTTTTTGTGTCACTGATGCTAATTGACCAAAGGCACATAGATAAACTAGGCTTGATGGTACCTTATAGCTTGTTTTGATGCTTGTTACCTATTGTATCGTATCATTTAAATAAAATATTTATTTTGATTGTTATTTAAATTTTATTGTGTCATACTATTAAATCTGTTGTAATGTAATGACGAAAAGACCTCTTTTATGTAACGACTGATTTGGTGTGTTTGCATTGTTACCCTTTTTTTCCTCTTCATCATATTGCCCTTATTATCATTCTATTTTACCTTTTACCTGTTTGATAATTACTCTACTCTATATTTTACTTTATTTTTCTAATATTGTAGCCTTATTCATGAAATTGCTGGTGTGTGATTGTGAGACGACAGAAACCGATACAATCTGTCTAAATATTATATTCATTAAAAATTAATATAATTCAATACAATAGAAATCAATAGCAGAGGCAAGATTTTTATTAAGGGATATCAAAATTTAAAGAAGTAAATATACGAAAAAGTCAAGGGGTGTAGATATATATATATATAACAACCACAATGGTGGGGTTTGGCGAGGGTAGTGTATACACAGACTTTACCCCTACCACGATGGAGTAGAGAAGTTATTTCGGATAGACCCAAGGCCTGAGAAGATGGAAAAGACGGGAAGAGACAATATATCAGTACCATCAATAGAAACCATATAATACATTATAGGAACTAGAAAATAAATGAAATGCAATAACAATAACCAATAAATAAGGCCCGGTGCCATGAAAATGGGGTGTGAACACAACATTAACGATTAGCTGTCTAAGACCAACCCTATCAAACTAGCCTCATCCCTGTACGAAGTAGAAAAATGCTCGACTACCTCCTAACCTACAACCCTAATGCTCGACCTCTGCACCTTCTTATCAAGGACCATATCCCTGGAAATATGAACCACGCCATGCCCTACCTGATCACATCTTTTCAATACTTCTTAGGCCGTTCTCTACCTCTTTTCATACACGCCAAAGCTAACCACTCACACCTCCTCACCGGAGGATCAGGGCTTCTCCTCTACACATGTCCGAACCATCTCAGCTTCGCTTATCTTGTCATCTATAGAAGCGACGCCCACCTTCTCCTGAATATCTTTCTTTCTAATCTTATCCATCCTAGTATGCCCGTACATCCTCAACATCCTTATTTCTGCTACTTTCATCTTCTCATATGAGAGTTCTTAACCAGCCAATACTATACCCCATACAACATGGCCGGTCTAACCACCACTCTATAAAACTTAACTTTGAGTAACGCTGGCACTTTCTTGTTACACAGGATTCTAAATGCTAGCCTCTATTTTATCCTCCCACCCTTATACGGTGTGTGACGTCCTCGTCGATCTTTCCGTCCTTCTGGATCACCGGCCCGAGGTACTTGAAACTGCTTCTCTTGGGTATGACCTATGATCCAAGCCTCACGTCTATGCCCACTTCCCTTGATTCGGCGCTGAACTTACACTCCAGGTATTCTGTCTTAGTCTTGCTCAACTTGAAACTATTAGACTCATGGGCCTGTCTTCAAACCTCCAACCTCTCGTTAACAACGCCTCGTGTCTTATCAATCAGAACTATGTCATCAGCGAATAACATACACCATGGCACCTCCTCTTGAATATGATGTGTCAGTGCATCCATTACCAACTTAGCACAGATCCTTTGGTGTAACCTCATAACAATAGGGATATGCTGCGAGTCGCCTCTCACTGTCTTAACCCGAGTCTTAGCTCCATCATACATATCCTTGATTGCTCTAATGTAAGCTACCAACGCATCTTTTGCCTCTGGGCCTCTCCAAAGAACCACCCTAGAGACCTTGTCATACGCTTTCTCCAGGTTAATAAACACCATGTCCAGATCTTTCTTCATATCCCTGTAGTGTTCCACCCTCTTAATAAGGTGAATAACTTCCATAGTTGAACAACCGGCATGAACCCGAACTGGTTGTCAGATATAGACACAGTCCTCCTCACCCTCACTTCCACCATCCTCTCCCAAACTTTCATGGTATGACTTAGTAACTTGATACCTATATAAATACAACACTAGATATCACCTTTGTTGTTGTACAAATAGTATCACCATACTCCACCTCCACTCATTTAGCATCTTTTCCATCCTGAAAATACCATTAGATAACCCAGTCAGTTACTCCAAGCGTGCTCTACCCATACACCTCCAAAATTCAACCGGAATTTCGCCTGGCCTGGTTGCTCTTCCCCTACTTATCTTACGCATAGCTCCCACGACCTCTTCAACCTTAATGTGCTTACAATACCTAAAGTCTCGGAGACTCTCCGAATGCCCCAGATCACCTAGCACAATATCTCAGTCCCCGTATTCATTTAGAAGCCTATGAAAGTAAGTTTGCCCTCTTTACTTAATCTGAGACTCCCCCGTCAATACTCTACCATGCTCGTCTTTGATGCACCTCACTTCATCTAGGTCTCTCTCGCCTTCCTCTCTCTCGCCTTAGCAAACCAAAATAACTTTTTATCGCAGCCTTTTCCCCCCAATTCCTCATAAAAACGACCAAATGCTGCAGCCTTAGCCTCTGTGACCGCCAACTTCCCCTCCTTCCTCCCAACCTTATACTTCTCTTTGTTCGCTCTCCTCTCCTCCTCGCCTGTGCTCCCTACTAACTTCAAGTGCGCTGCCTGCCTTGGACCACGTCATTCCACCACTGGTCGCCTTTGTGCCCGCAAGAGTAACCCTTCGAGACCCCTAACACCTCTCTCGCCTCCTCCCTTACGCGGTTTGTCGTTGTCGTGCACATAGGACTCGCGTCCCCACTACTCCTCTAGGCTCCCATAGCTGATAACCTCCCCTCCATCTCCTGAGCTTTATCCCTAGTTAAGGCTCCCCCACCTGATCCTCGATCGATTCTTCCTCCTTATCATGATACCGACGTCAATTACCTAGAATCTATGCTTCGTCACGATGATCTCACCCAGGATAACCTTGCAATCCTTGCACAACCATCTGTCACAGCTCATGAAAAGGAGATAATCAATCTGAGTCTTCGCCACCGTGCGCTGGAAAGTGCCAGATGCTCCTCCCTCTTCGGGAAACTAGTGTTCACAATCATAGGCTCAAAAGCCTTAGTGAAATCCAACAATGAAGTACCTCCACCGTTCATATCCCCAAAGTCAAAGCCGCGCGCCATGTACCTCGCCATAGCCACCAACAGTCGATCCAATATGGCCATTAAAATCCCCTCCTATAAATAACCTCTCAACCGGTAGAATATTGCGCACAATCTTATCGAACCCCTCTCAGAAGCGCCTTTAACCTCCTCATCCAACTAACAACATTAATGGTGCACTCTCCAACTACTAACTTAATGAACATTAATCTATCATTCACCCGCCTAACCTCTACCACAAACTCTCTATGATTATCTACCAAAATACAAAGTCCAAAATTAGAGGAGAGCACATCTCAACGCGAAGATATATAATTCTAGATCATGCTTCTATGGTGGAACTTGATTTTTCTTAACTGAATTTCAGATTGACTTGTAAAGAAATCTGATTGAGTGAAGGTTAGGTTCTTCAGAATAGATACTTCAGTCCAGGAGTGAATTTAAGCATACACAAACTTATTTAGATAAAAAAATAAATAATAAAAGGCCAGTAAAGCTACAGCAAGGCTTTTATTATTCGGTTTCTTAATAAGGAACTTTTATTATTTTTCCTTTAGCTTGATTGCTAAAATATCATCAATTCTTCGGGATCCTATCATTGTTTTCTCAGTTGTTATCTGGATATGTGTGTTATTCTCACCACCTAGAATTATCATTTTGCTATTTTTAATTTGTTTTACCTCCGACAAAGTACAAAATGATAATACCATGTTGAATCTAAAAAGTTGTCTTTGTGACATGGTGAATAGTCGAGCATAAACCTGTAATTTTATTTTTTGATTTGTATTTCTCTCTTTTCCAGATGAGAAGCCTGGGTCTTCTGAGAGTAAAAAGTCTTCTGAGTCTGCCTCCACAGAAGCGCAAACAGGAGAGACGAGACCAACCTCTGCAGCTGCAGCTGGCCTTCAAAATCCCTTTGATTTCTCAGCCATGACTGGACTGCTTAATGTACATATCTGTCACTACTCAAATAAGAGTTCGCTAGTCGCGTTTGATAAATATTTATGAATTCTATATTACTGACTGTTGTGAGGAAAAAACATGCATGGTATTTTTTCTGTTGCTTTCTTTTTGAGTAATAGGATATTCTATTAAGAGAGATGCTGTTGTGAAAGTAGAAGTGCAAAATGTAACCAATTGTCATTTTGGTTGAATTTATTAGACATGAAATTGTAAACAATTTGTGTACCACTAGTGTTGCTTCAAAAAACATAAGAAGCCCGTGACACCAATATTTGGCAATATAAACTGTTGACACACACACACACACACACACTCTCTCTCTCTCTTCGATATGATGTAATAGAACCTAAAATGTAATATCAGAATTCAATTAATAAATGTTCTGGTGCTTGGTTGCTTGACATGTTCATTTGTAATTCTTATATCTTATTTTATTTTCAAATAACATGGCTAATGTAGGATCCAAGTATTAAAGAACTAGCTGAGCAGATTGCAAAAGATCCTTCATTTAATCAGATGGCTGAGCAGCTTCAGAAGACCTTTCAGGGTGCTGCTGTGGAAGAAGGTATCCCCAACTTTGATAGCCAACAATATTACTCTACAATGCAACAGGTTATGCAGAATCCTCAATTTATGACGATGGCTGAGCGACTTGGCAGTGCATTGATGCAGGTATCATTTCTTTCATGTTGTACAGAAAGCCACTGGATTTCTTAGTACATAACGATTCAACTGAGTGTCATTTTTTTATTTATCAGGATCCATCTATGTCCAGCATGCTTGAGAATTTGACAAACCCATCACAGAAAAACCAAATTGAAGAACGAATGGTGCGCATCAAAGAAGACCCATCACTGAAACCAATTTTGGAAGAGATTGAAAGTGGAGGTCCAGCTGCAATGATGAGGTCATATTTGCTCCTATTTGATATTATTAGTGGCATTCATTTTTGGTTAACCTAATTTCTATCGCAGAACGTACATGTGTTAAGTATAAGATCTCACTGGTGGGTGTATTTCAGATTGAGATCCACAATTTTTCCTTGTTGAGTGTATCCTTTGAAATGAACACGCACCATGATAAAATGATATTTACAGGATAAGCTTTTCTTGTAGAAGTTTTAGATACAGGATGTTATATACTCTGCACTTTTGATCCTTGATCTTAACTATGTTATATTTTATCTTTTTGCTGTATTGTAAACGTCTTCTGTTTTGTACGTTATGATGTAAAAAAAAAAAATTGTTTTGCTTTTTATTTTGTTATTTAACTGTAAGGTATGATTTTTTTTTTTTTTTGGTTTCTCAGGTATTGGAATGATCAAGACGTTCTAAAGAAGCTAGGTGAAGCAATGGGTTTTGCTGTTGAAGGGGAGGGTGCCACCTCGGCTGAAGTTTCTGGGCCAGATGAAACAGAAGAAGCAAATGAAGATGAATCTGTCGTTCACCAGTGTGCCAGTGTGGGCGATGCAGAGGTGCTTATTGGTGTACTATTTTGGGGTCATAAATGTGAAATATGTGGAAGTTCATTTTGTTATCTTTAGTTCAGAAGCCAGTTACTTGTTGGAGAAAAATCCTCCCCCTTCTCTTCATCGAAAGCCATCCTGCTGGCCGAAATTGTGGATGAATTGAATATTGAGCTTTGATGTGAACATATTAACTAAATATTGCTGAATAGAAGAGACCTCATTTAAACTTATATGGATTTTCCGTAACTTTTAGGGCTTGAAGAGTGCGATAGCTACGGGTGCTGATAAAGATGAAGAAGATTCAGAAGGAAGGACAGCATTGCATTTTGCATGTGGATATGGGGAGGTAAGAAGATAGTTAAAATGTTCCTTATCTAGGACCATTGTCATACTCAATATACTTACAGCTGTATCCAGGGATTTGTGTATTTTAGCATAATAGAGTATCCTATTTGGCTTCCTAATGGGATTAGCTAAGCTCCAAAACTTGGCCCCAGTGGGAACAATTCTTCCTTAAAGCAAAAATTGGTTTTCCCTTGAAATTTGTATACATTTTAAAGCTTTTATCTTCACTAGTAGTCGTAGCTGATTTACACCGTCCACTAGTCCCCTACAGACTCCCTCTCTTTAATGTTTTATTTTCCTTGGAGCTTACTAATATTCTAAGAATCTTATGAAATAAAATAAAAGAAAAAAAATTACTACTATGCTAATAATTAGCAATTTATTAAGAGTTATCCGTAGATTAGGTATCCTGTTAATTTAATTAGGGGTCAGTTCTTGTTGTCAAGTTTATGTCATGATCTGGTTATTATTGATTTATTTATTTCTTTCCTCAGAAATCAGTTCTTATAAGCGCTCCTTCTATTGTACAATCCACCAGGGTGGACGTGGTGTTGTAAATTTCTTTTTCCATTATTGGGTGTAACCATACCTTTCCACCTTCACTCAAAGAGTATATGGAAACATCAACACCAAATGTGAGGTCTCCCACATTGTTAATGTGGGGGGAGTGTCAAGATGGATTATTTGTCATTTAAGAATGTAGTAGCATTGAATTTAGCAACGGTTTAGCCTATTTTCCAGGTATTAAGCTGTTTCGCTGTTTTGCTATACAGGTGAAATGTGCTCAGGTTCTTCTTGAGGCTGGCGCAAAGGTCGATGCTTTGGACAAGAATAAGAATACTGCTCTGCACTATGCTGCTGGATACGGAAGAAAGGAGTGTGTAGCACTGCTTTTAGAGAATGGAGCTGCTGTGTAAGTCTAATTCTTTGTGCGTCGCGATATTTATGTTCCTGGATGCCCCTTGTTTCTTGCTATTTATCCTATCTTTCTTATCCCATTTACTAGATTCTATTTTCTTTCTGCAGTACTCTTCAGAACTTGGATGGGAAGACACCAATAGATGTTGCCAAACTCAATAACCAGAACGAGGTCCTAAAGCTTCTCGAGAAGGATGCATTCTTGTAAATCGAACTATCCCATCTTCCTGGATGTATTTTGAGGACTCAAGTGATTGCATCATCGATACTTGATGCATTTCCCATGTTATCTCTGCCATTGTATTATTTATATATATTTTTTTTCTGAAATTTTTTGTATTTGTAAGTTTACATTGTTGCGATGAAAGTTGCTTAATTTGCATCCTGGCGAATCTAGTTTGATTAGTATAACTGAAGCAGTGTTCCGGACCAGTGTCATAAAATCCTCAATATCAACTTACAACTAAGAGAAATAAATACTTGTATAAGGGGTAACAACCATCGTCCACTGGCAGAGAAATAGTAAACTCATGACCTTGAATAAGGGATAACTACCACTCTCCCCACCTACAGAAAATTGTCAAAGCCCAAAGGCGTCCAAACCTTGGGTTGCAGATGAAGATACAAGGAAATAGAGTTTTTGCTCATGACAATGCAATGTAACTTATTAAAGAATTTGCTACTTTTTACTCCCTCCGTTTGTGAACTTGCTTGATCGGATATGGAGTTAATGAATACTTTTGGAATTTGTGATTCTAAACAAGTCAAAAAGGGGCTAGAGTATTTGCGTGATTATAAAAGCTTCTCATTAAGACTTGGGAGGAGTCAATGTAACTAGTTTATCTAACTCCTCCAATCTTCCAAGACCTTGGGCATAGTTGCAAGCCACTTTAAGGACTTGCTCAATTTCTTCCACTAACCTATCTTTTACTTTCTTCTTCATCCTCCAATAAAGCTCGTCTAATAGGGTCTGTAGGACTCAATAAAGCTCGTCTAATAGGGTTTGTAGGGCTCATAAAAGGCACCTCTGAAGTCACATCACCTTCCACCACAAATAATTATGGATAACTCTTAGTAGTGGACTTACAATTTAAGTTCTTTAAAAATATTGAAGACTTTCACTCGATCACCCACTTTGTATATTTGGGCACTTCCTACAAGATTTTTACCAATGGAATATTAATCTGCACCGATTCAAAATATCAAGGAACTTCTTATATGTTGCATTATACTTCACTTTCTTCAATCTTTGAGAGAATGGAGGTGGTGACCTCGCAACTATTGGTTGTGGTTGCTTTGCCACATCCTCTTCAACCGGCTTCTCTGACTCTTTTGCAGTTTCTGATTCTACTTCTGTAGTGACCTATTTATCACTAAAAATCACTTGCTTTCTCTTCTTCGATGGGATTTCTTCGAATTCTTTCCCATTACTTAGTGACAAAACATTAATAGGAGCCTTAGGATTAGCCTCAGTGTCACTTGGAAAAGCCCCAACTGCCCGAGTATTTTGGGCACAAGCAAGTTGTCCCATTTGTTGCTCTAGATTCCGAATGGATGCTGAGTAGGCCGCCGCTTGAGCTCGATGGCCAGACATCATTTTCTTTAGCATTTCCTCAATATGGCTTATCGAGTTTGTTGGTTGTTCAGCATGTGATAGTTTATATTGCCATTGAGGATCTTTTGTCGTGTACTGATTCTGAGTGCCTTGATTTCCACCCTAAGAAAAGTTTGGGTGGTTTCTCCAGTTTGGATTTTAGGTGTTCCTATACTGATTTGCCTGGCCTCAATTTTTATTACCCACAAAAACATACAGACTCTAGATTTGTTGAGCATTGGTCGCTCGTATGACCCTCTCCATAAACTTCACAAAATGTCTGAACTTGTTGCACTGACTGCAAAACATATGTCTGGTCTGGTAACAGTGAGGTAAATGAGTTTCCCTATTAGCTTCTGATAGCTTACAATGTCTTTCAACTCCTCATCTCCCTTAGTCGTTGCATACTTATCATATTCAATAGTTGTCAACTTGAGGTTTTGTTCCAATGGTGAGCTAGAACTAGCGTTGTCCTACTTAACAAAACTTTTGAAATTAGCTGAAGAGCATACTTCCTTTGATTAAGTAAAACTCATGTTGCTCATATCATGAGCTCAATTCCCGGGAACTATCTAACTTTACCTAGATCTTTCAACTTGCAATGTTCGTGTAGGGTTGATTTTGCTTCTTCAACCAATGTGTTGTTGGTTCCCCTAATCATAGATCATCTACATACACAAGGATGATCACCAGGTCTGTATTTGTCTTCTTTGTGAACATGAAATGATCATAGGCACTTTGAGAATATCCTTCACCTATCAGTGCAATAGCCAATTTAATGTTCAACTGTCTCGATGCCTGTTTGAGACCATAAGAGACATAAGTAGCCTGCAAACCTTAGACTCCCCCTGCCTATGGAATCCCTAAGGCAAGTCCACATAAACCTCCTCATACAAATCAAATTGTAGGAATACATTGTTGAGATCTATTTGAGATAAAGCCCATCCTTTAGTGTCTGCTAGGCTTATCACATTTATGACCATTACAATTTTGGTAACAGGACCATTGGCTTTGTGTTTGATTTTGTATACCTATTATGATCCAATAGTTTTCTTTCCTGGAGGACGATCCACTATATCCCATATTTTGTTTTCTTCAAGTGCCAAAATCTCTTACTTATTGCTTCTATCCACATGTCATCTTGGGATTCTTCCTGAAAAAACTTTGGTTCTATCTGAGCTGAGAGTGAACCCATGTAGCATTGGTGGTGTTTTGATAGGTGATTATAGATCATATAATTTGAAATTGGATAGAGATTATCTCCTTTTAGTTTGTATGTAGTCATACAATCTTTAAGCCATAATTTTGGTTTTTGTTGTTCTTGTGGACTTTCTGCACCCTATAGGTTGCTGCACAACTGATGGCATTTTTCAAGTATAACCTCTTCACGTTTCTCATGTTGTACATCTTCATGCTCTTGTTGTTGTGGGAAATCTTGTTCACTACTTTCACCTAATCTAGGTTCCTCCATATAATTTATTGTCTCATCTAGTGGCGTATCTGGTGATACATAGGGGCTGGAGTTGTTAGCTTCAGTTGTATTCTAAACTATTTCATCCTCTTCACCTCTAATTATGTACAACCCTTCATTTTCTCTACCAATCCCCAGTACTGTCACGACCCCAAATCCGGTCATGATGGCGCCCAGCACACTGCTAGCCCAGCCTGATCAATTAACAACAATCACGGAGCCATAAGCTCACTTTATCCAATTTAAGCATAACGGAATAATTCAACAGTGATAGATACATATTAAAAACAGGGAACCAAGTCCCAACACGTGCCAACTCCCATAGACCGAAGGGTCAAGAGTCATGAGCCTCTACGGAATATACAAGTGTAAATAGTGAATATAACTGTGCACAAGTGTGGGATGATCAGAACAAAATATAGACAAACTGGAGAATC
>JASVEL010013083.1:0-60818 GCA_032618575.1 Nicotiana noctiflora
ATTCATTGTTGCATGAGCATTCCATAGATTTCTTTGAGATGCTCGTAAATTCTTTCATTAAGGCCCATGTTGGGGCCAAAGAAGTGCAGGCCTGAAAAAACCGACATATTCAGAATCGCACAAGGAGAGTTCGACTTTGTGCGAGAATGCGTAACCTAATTCCAGAAGGAAAGAATGATACTCCCAGCTATTCCAGATGAATGGGCGGCTAAATCATTCACCAAGGGTTTGAAACCGAAAAGTTTCTATGCTTCCCGAAAATTAAAGGAAAACTTTCTCAAGTTCCAAGCGATGACTTGAGCGTATAGTCACAACCGGTACGAGTCAAAGATAAGGATTGGGGATCATCAGCTCGACTTCCCAGTATCAGCTGAAGGTCGGGAGAAGAATAAAAAGAAATCAAATGATGACTTCGACACAGATGGATGATCTTCAAGAGGCTAATTATTGCCCTATGAATGGGCCGATAGACGTGGCAAAGATTTGAAGTCATTCATTACCGATAGAAGAGCTGATCACGTGCGGAATAAGAAATCATTACAGGACAAGGAAATGTCAGGTTCTCGAGATCCTTCCTACCTTGTACAGACTATCAGAAAACAAATTTTATGTTAGATTAGTAAAGTTGGTGCCGTCTATGAGGAGCATTAAAGAAGCACGGTTCCCGAAGCCGATGAGGTCTGATTCCAGCAGGAGGGACCCCAATTTATGATATGAATACCATGGGACGGATGGCCACCAGACTAGGGACTTTCAAAAGATGAATGAAGAGGTGGCAACACTACTGAAAAATGGCCATCTCATGGAATTCTTAAGTGACCGGGCAAAAAACAATCACAGTCACAACCGTGATAATATGGAGCTCTAAAAAGCAGGAGAAGATCCCCCGCACATTACGATCAGCATGATTTTTGGGGGGAACGATATTAACGGGGTTACCTTCTCAACACCAAAAAATATGAAGGTATCGGTAACCCACAGCAAGAGACTCCACGAAGTCGCTAAAGACGATATCATTTTCATGAAGGAAGACACAGACAGATTGTTTCTCCTGCACAATGACGTGTTGGTAATTTACTTTAAATGTATTAGATTTAAGATCATACATGTTCTGGTTGATCTAGGGAGTTTGAGCAATATTATTTAATATAGGGTATTGGAACAAGCCAAACTTACCGGGAGCATCATTCCGGCTACAAAATTCCTCGTCGGGTTCAACCTCACTATCGTGACAATCCGAAGAGGGATCCTACTGCCTACAAATGCCGAGGGGATGATGAACAAAACCCTTTTTGAGGTAGTGGATGGTGAAAGGGATATAACATTATCCCGGGAAGGCCATGGTTGCACGAGATGAAGGCTATACTATCGGCGTATCATCAATTGCAGAAATGCCTAACTCCCGAGGGGATTAAATAGATAAAAGGCAATCAAACAACAATAAAGGAGATGAATGTGATTTCGGTCTCCTGTAGCAAAGGGAAGAATCATACTGCATAGCAATTATTGTAACTGGTGACTACTCTCAAATCAAATGAAGTCAACTAGGGGAAGTGGCGTCAGAATCTTATTAGGTGCCAAGATATTTCTAGGTATTAGAAGAGATGGACGCAACGAAATCCACAGCGGAAAAGCTTGAGCATGTCGCATTGTTCGCAAATTTCATGGAGAGGAAATTTCACTTAGGGACATGACTGCACCCTGAGCTCAAATTCGTGTTTATTGAATTTTTTAAATCTAATGCGGATTATTTTGAATGGTCACGTGTGAATATGAGAGGTATCCCAAAAGAAGTGGTCGTACACAAGCTAAGCCTGGATCCCAAAATCCTTTCGGTAAGACAGAATAAACGTCCTATTACAGAAGCCAAAAATGAATTCATCAAAGAAGATGTAACTCGCTTACTTGATATCGGTTCAATCTGAGAGGTAAAGTTTTCAGACTTCCTAGCTAACGTAGTATTAGTTCCTAAGAAGAACAATAAATTTCGCATGTCCGAACACTATAAGACTTGAATAAGGCATGCCTAAAGGACTTGTTCCCATTTCCAAACATCGATAATTTAATTGATACAACGACCATGCACGAGTTAACAAGTTTCCTTGATGCTTACTACAGCTTCAACCAAATTAACATGAAACCGAAAGATCAGGAAAACGTCATTTATATCAAATTTTAGCACATATGCTATAATGTGATGCCCTTCGGGCAAAAGAACATCGGATCCACTTATCGGCGGCTCGTAAACAAGGTGTTTGAAAACCAGAGAGGGAAAACCATGGATGCTTATATCTACAATATGTTTGTTAAGTCTTTGAATGTAGGTGATCATCTTAAACACTTGCAAGAAACTTTTGACATCCTAAGGAAGCATTATATGAAGCTTAACACCGAAAAGTGTGCATTCGGGGTCAGCTCCATCAAGTTCCTAGGATTTATGGTATCACAAAGGGGGATTATGGTTAACCCCGATAGAATCAAAGCCATGAAAATATCCCAAAATAGCTACCAAACATAAAAGAGGTTGAAAGGCTCACATGAAGATTGGCCGCTTTGAGCAGGTTTATTTCCCATTCTTTAGAGAAATGCCATTGTTTATTCACGCTGCTTAAAAAGAAGAATCACTTCAAATGGACCCCAGAATTCTAGCAACCTTTGAGGGATTGGTAAAGGTACTTTTCAAGTCCTTTGTTACTATCAAAATCGGAGGAAGGCAAAAAACCGTTAATCAACTTAGAAACTTCGGAGTTACTGGTAAATGCCATTTAGTCTGTGAGGATGAAGGTACGCAATCTCTCATTTAATACATTAGTATAATTTTAACGAAAGCAGAAACTTGTTGCCCACATTTGGAGAAGCTAGCCTTAGCCCTTCTAGTCACTGTTCGGAAGCTAAGGCCTTATTTCCAATGTCACCCGATAGCTACGGTGACCATATTTCCCCAGCGAAATATTCTTCATAAGCCTGAACTCTCGGGTAGCCTAGCCAAATGGATCGTCAAAATAAGTGAATTTGATATCGAATATAAATATAGGACTGCGATTAAGTTACTAGTATTGGATGACTTTGTGGCCAATTTTAGTTCGGGATTGCTGCATCTGGCAACCAAAGAAGCGGTGATGGTGAATTCATGGATGGAGCTTCCAATGTAAAAGGGTCAGGGCTCTGCATAGTATTAATCACGCTTTCGAGAGAAACCCTAAGGTAGGCCATAAGAACGGACTTATTGACTAACAACAAAGCAGAGTGTGAAGATTTGGTTGCAGAACTCGAATTGGCCCAGGGACTAGTCTCCGAGGTCTTATAGATCAAATGCGACTCCCAGCTAGGTATGCGGGATCTTCGAAGCCAAAGAGGAATGCATGTAACAATATGTACCAAAGGATCAAGATTTGCTTGCTCGATTCCAGGAATGGCGACTATACATACCCCAAGGAAGGAAAATGCATAAACAGATGCATTAGCTAACATTGGCTAATCAACGAAAATGAAAGGCGTGAAACTTAGGCACTCGGTTCTGGATGCAGATAACTATTACGAGGTAAACATGACTAATTTAGTCTGGGAAAAGATAAATGAGATCATTAATTACATCGAGCACAAAAATTTGCCTGAAGATCCTACGGTATCTCGGGCACTGCGCACCAAAGCAGCATGATGTTGCTTCGAAGGAGGCCAATTGTACAAGAAATCTTTCCAACGCCCGCTGGCCCGATGCTTGGGAGCCTCCAAAGCGAACTATGTTATGCAATAAATTCATAAAAGAATCTGTGGAATCATTCGGATGTAGATTCCTTGGTACTAAAGTTGGTAAGGACTGGATATTACTGTCTCCAAATAGAGCAAGATGCCAAAGCTTTTGTTAAAAATGTTATAAATATTAACACTACACACCATTGGTTCATCAACCAGAAGAACCATTACACTCGGTTTTGTCTCCATGGCCATAGTGGGGGATGGATATTGTCGGACCACTGCCACTAGCCCTTGTAAAGGTACGGGTTCTTTTGATTTTAAAAGACTATTTTTTTAAGTGGGTTGAAGTATGTCCTTATCAGAAGATCGGTGAACATGAAGTTATGGATGTTTTGTAGGAGGACATAATTTGAAAATTTGAGATACCAAAAGATATATCATGCGACAATCGGCCACAATTTATAGGTGCAATGGTCACAAAGTTCCTTGAGGACTTTAAAATAAAAAGAATCACATCTTCACCATTATCCGAGCGCAAATGGTCAAGTGGAGCAACAAACAAAGTAATTATGAGAAATCTCAAAAAAAGATTGGAAACAGCCAAAGGATGATGGCTTGGAGTACTATGGGCGTACCGAACAATGACCAAATTGAGCACAGGAAAGACTTCTTTCTCCCTAGTGTATGGAGCAGAAGCCTTGATTCCGGTGGAAGTAAGGGAGCCTACCTTGAGATACTTCCAGGAAAATAAAAAAGGAAATAACGCAACAATGTTGGTCAATTTGGAGTTGCTCTATGAGTGCAGGGATTTGGCGTATATAGGGATGGTAGCTCAAAAGCAGAGGATAGAAAGATGTTATAATCGAAGAGCCAATCTTTGATATTTCAAAATGGGAGACTTGATTCTAAGGAAAGTAACTCAAAGCACCCGTGAACTCAATGTAGGGAAGCTAGGCCTAACATAGGAAAGCCCCTACCTGGTTTCAGCTGTCACCGAAAAAGGTTCATATGAGTTGGAGAATCAAGATTGAGAAAAGTTGCCAAGCAAATGGAACGTGACGCATCTCAAGAGATACTATTGATGATGAGCATCACATATACTAAAAGTATGCGTTGCACTTTTTTTCCCTTCATCTACTTTTTTTTCCAATTGGGTTTTTCAATCAAGGTTTTTAATGAGGCATCAACGTAAAGCATACTATGATGAATGTTTCAACTGTATAAATAAGACCTTTTAATAGCAAGGCATACAAGCGAAAGACAACTCCAAAGCTGTTAGATAATCTTTTGCTCAGTAGCAAAGTTCCCACCAGGAAGTAAAGTTTTTCTATCGAACAAAGGTTACCCTACCGTTCAGAAGTACAAGTCACTATGGGATTGTTAGATAGTCCTTGGCTAGATAGCATAAATTCCTCGCACAAGGTCTTTATATTTTTTCTATAATTTTTAAGGTTTTAAATTAATTTATTTCTTCCTTTTTATCTATAAAATTTCCAATAATTATTATTGTGAGAATTAACCATCTAAATCCAATATTTATGCCAAAATATTGCTTAGATAATTTTTGTGCATTTTATAATTGCATTTATATTTTCAAAGCCAATTTACATATAATTTTCATATTAGCCATATTAATGTACAATTATGTTTTATATGCTTAAAATGATCTTTTATAATTTTTTAACATGTTAAATATCTATTTCAAACATTTTTATATGAAATTATATTTTTAGAAATCATTTATCATTTATTATAACTTTTATAGGGTTAAATTGGCTATTTAAAACTTTGCCAGATTGCAGATCTTAAGACAGAAGTAATTTGCTCTGTGATCGAGAACGAGACTTCCAACAGCCTTTTGCAGGGAGGGCCTTGGATGACAAATCATATTTCACTTATAGCTCAATTAAACCTAATGCCCCAGCCCAATTTTCGGTTAAAATACCCGACCCAAGTCCCAATTACACCTACTCGACCCAAGGCCCAATCAGATTATGGCCGTTGATCTAAAAGTACAACGACCTTTATTGGTTATTTCCTTTTTTAATTCTAAAAAACCCCTAGCCCTAATGACTTTCCATATACCACCGCCCTAAAATTCCCTCTACTCTCAGTACACTCTCAACCTAACCCTATCCTTTCAACCACCGACCTACAATATCTGGTCATCTTCGGTGACCTTTCATCATGTTCTAAGCCTCTAATTGCCTCTCTCATGCTATGCTTGCCTTCTCTAAGGTCTTCAAGGGCCCAGGGCCATGCCGACTTGCATATAGGGGTCATCGCTTGTTTGTTCATGGCTACTCAAATGTGATTTCAAGAAAAATCATGGTATATTTGTTATGATCCTTGGGATTCTAGACAGATTCCTTCATCTCTATATGCGCTTCTTTTGAAATCCTAATTTCTTTTTTATACCTCCTAGATCTGTAAAGATTTAGGACGATTTGAGTTTGTTTCTTTAATATTTTACACTATCCTTGAGATTCTTTACAAGAATCATTTATTATAAGTGTTTTTCGCCTTCTTCTAAAAATAGGGGTTCAAAACTTTTTAAAGACTTGTTTAATTGTTTCTTTGTGTTTAAACATCTATTTTTTGCATCTTTTGATTGATTCTATGATTTTACTACATATTCAACTCGTTTATGTTGAAAGCCCTAATTTTTTTAGGTCTTTCATTAGGTTCTGTGTATCAGCATGACTGGCCGGTTCTTGTTTGAGTTTTTGTGACTATTTTACTTCGAAAATATTTCCACTGAGTTTCTTAGCCTAACTAAAATCAACTATGTGTGCTTGTGTTCATCTTGACTGTTCAAGACTTGCCTCTTTCTATCAGTGCTGTTTAATCTTCATGTTTGCTAGAGTTATGTGTCAGTCTCTAGATATTCTTGTCTTACTCTATTTATATGCTAAAACATCGACTCATGATTCTCTCTTTGATTGATTATGAGCTTCTTGTTTCTTGGCTTGATTTGAAACTTTCCTTTAGACCTTCGATTCTCCCTGTTTAAACTTGGCTTATTTGTTTATTCATGGGAACCTATGTTATTCCCCTTAATTCAATATTATTTCGAGTCCTTGATTCACTGATTTGCTATATGCTAATTCTCAATTATTTTCATATTCTGCAACCTTATTTAGTTTTCTTACCTTGTTAGGGTTAACCATGTTATTCGCTGATTCTTCACTAACTTATTCCTTAATTAAAACCTTGTGTATTTATCCCTAATTGTCTATTTTATACCTAATGCCTTACTCTATTTCTTTCCTTAAACATTTTCTGCCTATTACCATTGCTTAATTGCCCTTTAATTAAGGGAGTACTGGTATTGATTTGGTTCTATTTATTACATGGTTCCATAAGTATTGCTGAACTTTGATTCTTGACTTATTTTCTGCCTGTTTTCAAACTGTAAATACCTTGCTCTTTCACTAACACAACACGAACACATTGGTTTAAAAATATCCCTCTTGCACAAAACACTCTTCTGCTCTCCTTCTTTGGTTACTTGCTATTATTCTAAGATAGTTGGCTGCAAGCCAAGGTTGATTACCCTTCTTTCTTGCTCCTCACTTTGTGTTTACTACCTTCTATACATAAATGTTTTGGCATCAATTCAAGGTTTCAAAAATAACATGTTTATTTTATTACTGCAATTCGTCCTGTTTCTAGTCTGTTTTCACTTATGTTTTTGTTGTTCAACTTGCAACTAATATTATTACTACATTGCTTTATTAGCATGTTTCTGAATGTGTCCCCTCTCTTAGACTAGGCATGTTCATGAAGTGTTGTCCTCCTTCTAGTATACCCCAATGTGGCTCTTCCTTACTTATGTTCCTCTGATTTCTAGCATGAACCTTTCTGTGCAAAGTAGTCGGCTATCCTTAATTATTTCAATCTATGTTAATTTTGAAGTTCCTTAACCCCTTAGCATATTGATGATTCTATACTTAAGCGCTCTTGTAACTATGTGTTCACCTATGTGACCTATGTGTCCCAAATCTCATTACCTTGTTTATGGTTACTGGATCTGCCTTGGTTCTATGTTCCTTGATTATGTGTGAACCTATTTTGGGTATTGTGTTTGGACTATTGCTTGTTACAATACTCTCTTTTCAAAAATGTCTCTGTCTTTTTACAAAACAATTTTTATTAAGTCTCTTTTACACTACTTTCATGCTAAAACCTTTTCAAAAATATGTCAAGCACTCCCACTTTACTCTTAGGGCCATAAGTTCCGCCCCTCCAATGTGTGACTACTTAGTGATCCCTATGAGATCTCTCTGAACTCTTATGCATTGGAGCTGTCTCTTCCATACTATACCTACTTAGATATGGTTGTGAAATCTGGTTGTGAGCACTGCCCGGAATCCTTTGAGGTCCTTAGAGAACTCTGACACGCCCAGATATGATAAAGGCTATGAAACAATCTTGGCAATTGAGGTTCTATAAATCTGAGCCTGTTTTTAGCCTCCCTATAGTGTAGCTTTATTTTTTATTATCTATATAATTCATTTCAATGTTTGTTTGTAATATTCGTTCTAAATGAATATTGGGGTTGGCTAGTGAAAATGGGAGGGTAGTTATATATGTTATCAATATCAATAGGTAGAAACAATGCCTTAGGTTTACATTTCCTTTATGTGCATTAGAATCCATGTCTAGGACCAACACATTCAAAGCATGTCATGCATTAGATATCATGTTTTAGGTTTACTGCTTCAGTATATCATTTGACCTTATTTATCACTTAGAAACCATGCTTCTAGGCGAAATAATAGCATTAACACAAAATTGTTACTCTTACGCATCTGGAAAGCATTCTTAACAATGTTGTAACTCTTTGTGCATTCAGAAATCATGCTCTAGGAATTCTGCATATCCTGATATCATTCTACATTTATATGTACATGTTAGACCCTATTTTAGTATCTTGTCCATACTCGCTCGGTCACACCTAGTTGAACTACTGATGCATGAAAAGACATAAAACAGTCTCACGTCTAATTATCATGTTTAAGTAAAACTGGTCATAATCCCTATATATATATTCGCGACACTTAGAACATCATGCTTTAGGTAAAACAACTTTTAAACTATCTTAATAATCCCGGTAACTGTTGTACACTATCCCACGCCTAGGCAAGCCTTAGGTAATCAACTCTTATAAAACTGGGAACCGCCTCTTTGTGTTTACTACTTAATCTTTAACAGGCTTAAAATCAGTAGGCAAACTGATAAGGACCCCTGCTTCTAAGCTCATAAAATAAATCTACATCTCTCTTGTGTTCTAATACTCACCTAGACATCATGTCTTAGGACCCTGTTTAACAATACTACCCTTATTTATGTTTGAGTTATGATGTTTACATGCATTAGGTACGGAGGTAAATCTGAGCCTTTTATTTGATTTTTCTTGCTTTTATTTTCTAAGGTCCTGTGTTCTTGATTTTCGCCATAGTATTTTCTCGTTTAAACCTAAGGGGTTTGTCTAGAATGGCCTATAGGTAGAGGTCCTAATTTACTCTAGAACCAATAGGAAGGGACGAGTAACAGCGCGCATAGAGATTGCTAAATACCACTCGCTTAAATAACCGGTAAGGGGTGGGAATAGGTAGATATGGATATGATGACCATGCATTAATATCACATGTAGCGCCTCATTGAGGAGTGTTTACCATGCATTGCGCGGGGTGATCCTGTAGGCTAACCAACCTAGGACCCCTCCTTCCCAAATTGCCTTTGTCTAAAACTTTACTTATTTTAGATGTACACATCTTGATCAAAGCCTTTGTCTTATTACTTGACTCATACAATGTACACATCATGCGATCAACTATTTATTTGTTAAGGACTAATTCATAAGTACAAGCTCGACTGAGACCCATCATTTAGGACCGCGAGTGGTGCCTAACACCTTCTTCTCAAGTTTATCTCAAGCCCTTACCCTAATCTCCGATAATGCAAACTAGTCAAACTGAGTTAATCACTATAGGTGCCCAAACGCACCATAATCCGTAAGGTGGCGATTCTTCAAATACCCAATTCCCCAAAGGAAATGAGTCGATTCCTCCATAAAATGTTGAAGCCTGGATGTTCTCCTCGATGAGGAAATAAGCGGGCACGGCATAAAATACACCCAAAGGCTTGCATAATCAGACACACACAATAAAATTTGCGCAAAGCACTTAAGCAAGATAAAACACAAATATTAAATTTGCATAAATGTTCAAATAAAAGAAAGCAGAAAGATTCATGCAATACTTGAGCAAAAGATTTTTTTTATTTACAACAAATGTGCCAAAACGGCACAAGTGCAAAAGTTGGTAAAAGAAATGAAAAGCTAAGTTGTTGCATCTCCGGAACCCGGAGGAAGAGAACATACGTGCCCCAGGAGAAGTGGGTAGATTTGTCGTGGGCTCGATATCTTGACCTTCATCATTTTGGCCTTCAATATCTTTGCTTTTCGGTTCCTATTCAGCTGCCGAGGATTCGGAATCGGATCCAGAAGTATCAATCCTACCCAGAAAACACCATTTAGCAGCTGACTCCACCTCACGGGTTTTAGCAATTTCGTCATCAAAGTCAAGGACACCCGATTTAGCCTCTTCCAAAGTTTTTTTCCTTGTGTTGTACATAGCATATATGTTTTTCAACAATGAGGGAAGCCACTCGACACTAAAGTTCTCCTTTAAATCGCCGACCTCATCAGAGAGGTTGTTTCACGCGAAATTGGAAGTTGGCTCCAACCACGGATAGTGGAGCCATAAATCTTATTACGCTCTAAGGGATTTGTTATATTTCTCCTCCAACCGCATCCTTTTCCTCAGCAACAATAAGTTCTTCCCCCTTGAAATTTAAGGCTGCCTCCAATTTATGCAATCTTTCAGTAGTGGCAGCCTTACAATCGGATGCAGCAAGGACAATATTATGAACTTCAACCCATTTGGACTTAGTTTTTAATATTGTACCCATAATGGAATAACCTCTTGGCTAAGAGTACATGCTTCCTATTTGCTTTGCTGCAACCAAACCTCTAATTCAACAATCTAAGCAGCTCAAGTTTCCAGTTCTCAAAGACGAGCAGCAATTTGGCCCCTTTCGACCAAAAGTTTATCCCACTCGGAGATAAGTTCCTCCTTTTCCCGAATCAACCTTTGGTGGACCTCAGAAGAAAGGTTTTCCTATGAAACAAGAAAGGAAAATTCTAAATAATACTAAATCAAGGATAGAAGAAATGACACCAAAAATGAAGAGTATACCATTGCGGCGTTGTGCATAACATTGTTCAACAAGCACCCTCCCGAGAGAGCCTATATATATTCCCACATTTTTTTAAACCAAAGGCTTTAGATAGTTAGTAGGTTTTACCGGCCAGTACAACATATTACATCCGAAAGACACAGAGAGAGTAACACCCCTCCTCATTTGGGGATCTTCTGAGGGAGCAGCATAAGTTAGCCCCAGGTTCCCATAAACTTGTGACTAGGGAAGAGGGGCATAATCCTCTCGGGCAGCTGCGACCGACGGAAATGCTGTAATAACTACTGGTAGCAAGGCTGAGTTGGAAATGAGAGAGATGAAAAAGATGGCATTATAGGGCGAGCAACGGGTGTTGCACGTGCAATTATGGTTGATGGTTGCTCGTTATCCGAAGACGCAAGAGGCTCGGTACTTAGCCTAATAGTAAGAGACGCGACAGCTGGGACTCAGAAGTGTGAGTTGGCATTGTCTATCACATAAAACTACACCCAGAGTGCCGAGGCATCATCCCCGATTGGCATAGCTAACTCAACATATTACGCATTCCGTTGAGTTGATGAAAATCATTGTCCTCTATGTAGAGAAGCCCCATATTAGTGGCTTCTCCATCATCATCGATCACTGCCAAACTTGGGCATGACGCTTGTCACCACAATATCCAAAGAAACCTCAGGTGTTGCACTCTTTGCCTTTTTATTTGTTCCCTCAGCCGTAGAGGAGCGTCTTCTTTTTTTTCTTTTCTCCGACCAGGGATTTCGAGAAGAAGCACTTGCACCAGAAGTAGGCTCGGAAACACCTATTTGCGTAAAGGATTTCTGCAGCAGCCTCGCTACATTAGTAGGATCGGCCAAAATAGCCTCTTCGGGGATAACAACTGAGCCTTGGGGTAGACCCAAATTCAGCAAAGGAAAAAAGAAGTAAACAACTTCCTTGCATGAAAAGGAAAGATGATATGAGTTATACTTACCATGATTTTTAGCTTTCTATCTCTATTTGAGTGCTAATCGTACGAGTTTCTGGCGTAGTGACATCCAAAATCTTTTGGATCCACTAGTCCAAACCTTCAACCCGCGGTGGAACCTACCAAGTTGCTTAAACAAATAAAAGACAAGGAATCAGTAATGGCATGAGATAATATTTAACTAGAAGAAGAGATAAAAGATGGACTTACGAGCACGGTTCCACAACTTCGGAAAGGATGACACCGTGTCCGGAATAATATCCCTAGTAGCAACTACAATGAACCGTTTCATCCACCCATTGGTCGTTGTCATCATCCATGTTGGCTAGTAGGGCATGGTACCCATATTTTCTAAAGTTTATCATTTCCCCCCGCAAAAAATCTTGGGGGATAGAGATTCATTAATCGAGCTAAGGTTAGCTCCTCTCGTGTCTCCTGGAACAAACTCCAAACACAAGTGACTATACTCCATACAGAAGGACTTACCTATGCCAGGCTCATTCGGTAGCTGATGTAAAATTCTATAATAATGGAATCAAGCTCCCCGCTCAAAGAGAATGGCCCCAAAGTGAAATGGTACATATAAAAATACGTGAAACCCTTCTTGGGGATAGTTATTCTCTCTGCCAGATCAGGAGAAATAATGTCTAACTCTTGGCAATCACAGTCTTCTTTTATAGCGGGAACTCTGGAAGGGCAAATGGAAGAAGGGTATCTCCCAACAACCTATGTACGAGGGTTAGCAGAAGGAAACTTCTCTTCAAAATCTTTGGTGGTAATCAGGTTCTTTGGGACGATGGTACTCACCGTAGGGGGAGCAACATCATCAACTTTGTCTTTGTTCTTTGAAGAACTAGGTTTTCTTGAAGAAGATACCATTTTTTATTGAAGGAATGGTTTTTCTCTAAAAGAAGGAATCTGAAGAAAGGTTAAAGTCGAAGGATGTGTTGAGTAAAGAAAGCCTTAGAAAATTTAGATAAGCGAAGGTATAGGCGGCTAAACTTTTGGCCATAATTATCTCGATAACCGGTAAAAGTTATGCTAAATCATGAAATGAGGCATGTTCGGAACATTAAATGCGGAGAGACGTGCATCTAATCAACCGTCAGAAACTTTTAAGAGGGAGTCAGTAAATTTTCCGCCAAAAAGAATGTTTCTCCAAACTTTCCGGTGACACAAAGTTATGCCACTGAAAAGCAGGGAGACTATCTATATAGGGTAAAATACGTTATATTAAATGATCACATGAGAAAGTGACACGTGAAGTCGAAGATAAAGGATGGTTAAAATCGAAGAAAACGATTTCATCTGTTACCGGAGAGAATGATACTCAATAAGATTAAATAAATACATGTCACCTGGTAGCATTCGGTGAAAAATATTCTATGACATTTAGTATACTACACATTACAAAAGAATATGGCATTTGTGCCAGCCGTTACACAGTCTTCAATGGCCCTCGTAATTGACATTAAATAGGGGCTTGATCCTAGGACCTTGTTCCAAAGGTACAACTATAAATAGTGAGCTCTATTATCATTGTAAAGGACATGAATTATCTGGCAAACATAAGCCCACTCTATATAATCTTATCTTCTTACTTTTTGATTTAATTATTGTTTTGCCCCGAAGCCCTTCTCCCGGAACTATTATTTCTGTTATTTCGCCTCCACCTCAAGGCTAAGTATTGTATGTTTATATAATTTATCTATTATTTTAGGATCAAATTAATTTATTTGTCTAAAAACCACGTATAATTCAATTGTACTGTTTTACGGATAAACAATTACCAGCTATATCGACAGAGAAAATTGACTTGTGATACAAGTTAAATTTGTTAATTAAAATAACTAGAATATTAGATTCCTTTTTTCTAATAATTTTTGAAAACAAAGAAAGAATTTTTTATGGACAAACGGCGCATAAAACTATTACACTTTGTTCCACATTCAGGGTCTTATTATTAAGATTCTAATAACTTTCACATATGTATTTATGTTTGTGTTAAAAATATTAAGTTAGAATTAAAAGCATTAAATCTGTACTATATCTGATTAGATGTGAGGTTTCTATCACACCTAAATTCTATCCTCTTCTATTTACTCGCCATTTATTATTCATGAGCATATCCCCCAATGCAAGTCAGATACTTCAATCTTCAATCATTGTGTATCAATTTCTTACGTTTTATCATGATCAATATATAAGTTAAATTATATATGTATTAATAATATAAAAAATATCACAACCATGTCGTGTTATGTAAGATAATTAAATTTATATACTAATTATTAATTATTTATAATCTGATAAATATAATAATTGACCTATTATAGTAAGTTAAATTATACTGTTCCATAGTGTAAAATGTCTTTACATCATAGTTGTATATAACGCTTAAATGCTTCAAAAATAAAAATAGTGTTTCGCTCACGTAATATTTTCTTTTTATGATGTCGTTCGTTTCCCAGCCAGCTCCTTCCTCTTTCTATCTTATTTCATTCTTTATTTTCCTTTTTTTTCCCAGACTTATAAATATGCCCTTTGTTCACTTCAAGTTAAATCATCCCAACTATTCTCCCCTCATATTTTTAGCACGTAAAATATTACTCTAAATAGTTTTTAAAAAAAAATGGAGTCGAGTGACACAACTGCGACCACCATAACTTCAGCGATATCTTCTCGCTCCGTCTCGCCGTCGTCGGCTTCCTCTCCGCTGCAAGTAGTGATCGTCAGCCCTTGTGCCGCCTGTAAAATCTTGCGGCGGAGGTGCGCCGAGAAATGTGTGTTGGCTCCTTATTTTCCTCCCAATGATCCCATCAAGTTCACTACTGCACATCGCGTCTTTGGTGCCAGCAATATTATCAAGTTCTTGCAGGTATATATATATATATATATATATATATATATATATATATATATATATATATATATATATATATATTAGGTTAAATTCTCACTTAGCTATGGATTCAATTGAATCCATTAATTTTTGCTTAAACAATATATTTATATTAAAAAATTCATTAATTATATATGCATTATACTTAAAAATTCACTTACTAACACTTGTATCATCGTTCTAAAATGCAGAATTCATAAAGTAAATTGAAATCTTGGGCTCTGCCTTAATGTCAAGTCATGTATGTTAACATATACATATATGTTCACAAATCAAACGCTATCGCCATGCACAATTCTTTAATTACATTTTACGAAAATAGCTACGTGTACACTAAATTTCTTTTAAGAACCTCTAATAAATAAACTTGTTATATAAAGCAAGTTGTATATTGTGTATGTCTTTTGGCGTCCGATTCTTATTATCTGTCTTTTAGGGTTTTTTTCCACATTAATCCTTAAAAAAAGATACTTGAAAGTCAATCTTAAGAATATTTTGTCTAAACTACTATCTCTCTCTTAAAATCAAACTATTTAACACTCTAATATTGGAAAAAATGAGAATAGATTATAAAAGGAGAGCAATAAGTGACTTTTTATTTTTTTTTAAACATCAAATATTTTGAAATAAATTTAATTTATCATAGTCAGTATTCGTTTTGGAATTTACTCCCATTTATTATAGTTTATTAGGTAAAATCAAGCTTTTCTTGTAAAAAGGAAAGTATGGAAATACAGGAAGATAGTATGTTTTAGCATGGTTGTATTGAATGCGTCAACAACTAATTTGGCCTTAGTACTTAAGGTAGCTTCTAGTTACAATTTGAAAAGTGAGAATCCTATGCTTATTGATTGTTCATACAGCCATAAATATTTAATAATGAAATTCAAATGTTGTCCTTAGTGTATGGGGGGGGGGGGGGGGAATTGATTTTCAAGTTTACATGCATTTCAAATGCTTTGGACATTGACCAAAAAAAAAAATGCTTTGGACAAACGTTCAATAATGGCAACAACCACATCTCCTGTCTTTATTTATTCCATGTAGCTACAGTTTCAATTAATTTTTTCTTAATATGTGCATTGACTTCCCTTACTTTTGGAGAACATTATGGCTTATTGGTACTAACTACTAACTACTCATGACTTCTTGTTTCAAAGTAATCAAAACTATATTCTCTCTCTTACACACATAATTCCACCGGTTGTAAAATGATGTCCAACAAATCATTTTCACGAATTCACTAAAATCTTGAGGAGTTATCTTATATCAATTGACAATAAAAATAATGTTTTACTCTATCAGTGATCATGTGACCAGGAGGTTATGGTTTCGAATCGTGAAAACAATCTCTTACAAAAATGCAGAATAAGACTGCGTATCATAGATCCTTGTGGTCCGGTGCTTTTCCAAGTCATGCGCATAGCAGGAGCTTAGTGCAGCGGACCATCGTCTGCTAATTAGGCGACTATTTAATAGCCTTTAGATCTTCCTCTGAGTTAGGCGGCCACGAATTTTGTCCCGCAAGCTGCTCTATAATGTTGGTTGCACTCATAGGAGCTTATTCTTATTCTTTCTTAGTTGAAGTTCCCGAATTCCTGATCTATTCGTTTCAGCCTTAGAGGATTGAGCTTTTTGAGAGCACCACACTGCGATTGAATGGTGGTCTGGTCTAATCGAAGTCAACTGACTCACATGGAATACGGGGTTCGTTTTCACCGAGCTGGTCGCTTGAGTCGGCGAGAAAAAATCTTTTTAAAGGGCATCTTGGCGACTGTCCGAGGAGTGATCCCTCTCTTATTTTCCCTTTTTTTAAGATAAGAAAGGGACTTTGAGCTGCCTCCCATAGAACCTATTGCTCAGCAGATCTTCAATCAGTCCAACTTAACATACTATAAACTTTGACTTAGTCTTATTTTTTAAGTTATCACTGATGCTGATATTTACGTCTTTATTATATCTTTAAAATGACTTGGTTGTAAAATATTGTTTATGCTATTAGTATATAATTATCACTGATGCTGATATTTACGTCTTTATTATATCTTTAAAATGACTTGGTTGTAAAATATTGTATATGCTATTAGTATATAATTTTACAATATGAAACATAAATACCATTTTGGTTAATTTTGGTCAGGAACTGCCGGAATTTCAAAGAGCAGATGCAGTGAGCAGTATGGTATACGAAGCAAATGCAAGACTGAGGGATCCTGTATATGGCTGTGCAGGAGCAATTTGTCATTTACAAAAGCAAGTGAATGAGCTCCAACTACAATTGGCTAAGGCACAAGCTGAGATTGTGAACATGCAATGTGAACAAGCTAACCTTATGGCCCTAATTTGCATGGAAATGACACAATCTCCACAAACATCACCACAACATTATTCTTTGGGCAATTTCACTAATATAACTTATGGTAATTCACCAAGCAACATGACGTTCCTTGATGATAACAGTTTTGGATCTTTTTCGGAGACTCTTTGGACGTGATTAATTAATTAAAGACCATCACAAGTACGACCGACCTATATATATGTATTTTAACGCAAATCGTGTCGTCGGAGTGGAACCCGGAAGAAGACATGTTTATCACTAGCTAGTTGAGGATTTTCACCAAGTAAAAGTTAAGGGAACAGTGAAAAATTTTACCTAAATAAAGTTGATGTAACTTATTTTAGTGGAACGAAATCATATAATATGAATAAGATCTTGAAAGATTTGTGTCTAAGTTAGATAATTTTTGTTTATTTTCTAATGGATATGAATTACGATATAAAGCAAATGAAGTCGACGGTTATATGCTATTGAACAGCTTCTGATGCTGGGCTTTATATGTTGGTTATTAATTAACCTCCCATCTTTCTCATATTTCCTATATTTTTTTATATTGATGTTATTTTTCTATTTTAGGTTATTTCATGTTATGCTGTGCATTTTATGTTATTTTATTATGAGCTTATCCATAGTACTAATATATCGTCACTTGGTGCTTTCTTGAGCTGAGGGTCTCCTGGAAACAACATCTCTGCCCCTCGGGGTAGGGGTAAGGTGTGCGTACATCCTACCTTTCCCAGACATATGGGATTATATTGGGTGGTTGTTGTTGTTGAAGTTGACGCCACAGTTGATAGTTACAAGATGTTATTACTCTAATGTATTTTTGTTTTCTTCTAATAATACGAGCTAGTCCTTTCCTAGTGCTCAATATTGAATCTAATATAATTAGGCCAAACTTTTTGGTCACCTAATGATTTTACTATTCCATGTGAATTCCCTTTCAAATGAAGGCTTTTGACTCTCTAGTATTTGGTCCTGAATGACTTAATCTTTCAAATCTATTGTCTTCCAGTTTCCACACATGAAATGCTTACTCCTGTCTCATCAGTTAACCAACAATGTCTTTTAACACATAACCTGTCTCGGGCACATCTGCAAAGACATTTCCTCTCATGGAAAAAGAATTCTTGAAGGTTTGTTAAACAACTTATTTTGAATTGTGATATCTTTTTTTCTTGTGTTTCCTTAGGCCCAATTGTAGTTTGAAGATAATTTTATAGCTCTTTCGTTCCAGTGACGTGAACCTGTTTTATTTTTTGTCCAATCGAAAAAGAATAACTTCTTTCTAAATTTTGAAATAATTTAGCTTTAATTTACAATTCTATCCTTAATGAGAAAATTTTATAATCACACAACTATTCTAGATCTCATTCTAATATGTTTAAGACCACAAATTTTAAAAATCTTTGTTTTTTCTTAAATTTCGTGCACAGTCAAATAGATTCACATAAATTAAAACGGAAAGAGTACTTGTTTTAATTGTTTAGTAGAATTACCCGTAAAAAAGGAAGCAGTACACTCAAGTTGACTAAATATTAACATATTGCTGCATACTAAATAAATTCAGATGTGAACAAAGTTCTACAGTTACACTCTTGAGCTTTTTTTTTCATGAGAATGAGAAATGTAAAAAAACAATTACGTTATTTATGTTCTAGCAAAAGTTGATACTACAACTGGAAAAGATCAAGATTTTTACAGCTGTAGTTGATATCACTTGCTTTTATCTTGGTATCCACTGAAAAAGAAAAAAAAAAGGCTTGCCTTCTCTTATTGGAGTCCGAAGCTTAAATCAATAATTTTTTATACAAAAAATACGTTTTTAATGTTTAAAAAAAAACTATTATATTAATGGGTATTTCGCAGTTTTATACTACGAATTAGATTAACGAAATTTTTGCCGTTAAAGTATTTCGTAGTATAATACTGTGAAATATTAAAAAAATATTTTTTTAAGCAATTCGCAGAATAATACTGTGAATTGCTTGAGATGGGCCCAACTCATTTTTCAAATAGCATTTCGCAGTATTATACTGTGAATTTGGGTAATTCGCAGCATAATAATGCGAAATAGACTGATTTTAGGCTCACCGATAATTAACTGACATAACAATAATTCAAATACATAAAATGCAGTATAATACTACGAATTACTTAGAAAATTTGTACACCCCAAGCTCAAACTTGCCTTATTTATAGACGTTTCAATTTTATAAAAATTCATTCAACACTTAAACTTCAAACATACGTTCGTTATTCTCTCATCTTCTTATCAATCAATTTTTTACAATGTCTGAAGTGCCAAAAATAAGGGTTTCACTGTATTGGCAGGTTGAGGTTGTGGTGGAGAATAACTCTGTGAGGTATAGCTCCCATTCACAGTGTCATGTTAAATTGCCGCTTAATATATGGAGTACGGTACATTGTTATCGTTATTACGTAAAAATTGAGTGAGCGGAGGCGTTCGGTTAGCCTTAAAGTAACCGGTAGATTTTCTTACTCAGTGACTCCGTAGGGGTTTGCTTATTATTATGAGTTTAACATCAAGGATGATGAAACTCTTAGAGATTTTTTGCGGATCCCGGATGAATACAGGAAATTTATTGTAATAAAATTATTGAAAATGAATGTGAATGTGGAGGACCTTCCTAATAATAAGGGCGTGCATAGTAGGGATAACCCCAATTCATCGGGTGGTTATTCTGGAGTAGCGTTTGCCGGACAGATTGCATATGAAAGAGCTTGCCTTGATTTAAACTTGTCACCACAGGCGAATGAGCAGCCAGAAAATAATATTTCCACTTTATATAATCAACAAGATGACTAAATTCAATTTTACTATGTTTTAGCAAAAAAATAATTATATTTTAATTGGATTTGTATTAACACTCATATTTTTTATAGGGGGTACCGTCCGGATTTGAATTTTATAAGTTATGACCCCGCCCCTAGTTGGAATATATGTAGGTCTAGAGTAATGGACCACGGCGGTCCATCTAGGAGTTATAACCAACCTGAAAATATCCATCATGAAACGTCATGACAATACAATTTGTAAGTAAAGTCATATAGCGATATTTAAAGTATTTTTCCTGAGTATTGGGTAACTTATGTTTTTTGTTCCTTTTGTGCAGTGAAAACGAGCTTCTTGAAGCTCCTCGCCTCACACAGTTGCCAATAGACGATGTTTTTACTCGTGATTTGGCAGATGCGCAGAGTTGGGAGGATGATAGTGATTACGACAACAATGCAGATGAGCCTGGAGATGACACACCCTTCCATGATGGGGGTGATGATGAGGAGGAGGAAGTAAATGTTGAACATGAGCTGACCAGGAAGCATGTTTTTCCACCTCCCGCTAGACCAAGAGTGTATGAGTCCCACGTGCCATTTCATAAGCAAAATATTCCCTATCTTGATAATTTTCCAAGCATGCCTAATGTCGATGCCCTCACAAGGGATGATGATGATTACAGTCAGTGATGTATCGATGGTGTGCTCATCACCGCATGTAGTATCCTCAAAGATGGGCTGGGATGAAGACTACATAAGAAAGTTACTATTAATTAATGGCAACAATTTAAGGAAAAGAAAACAAATTGAAATATTAAAGTAATACAAACATACCGCCGCCTATGGTAGATCCACATGAACTGTCGGGGACGATGGATCACTCTACCTGTGCTTGTCATCCATGTCCCAGACCGGCCGATCCTCAGCTACGGTAGATGTGCATGCGAAGTACTGATCTACATCCCCGTCGAATGTACCTATGATCGACAATGCTCCTGACGGGGTGACCTGCGATGCTGGCAAAGATAGTTGAAGTCTATATGAAGGCATGTTGCTGGAAGGCTCATCTGCATGATGGATATAACCCTGCTGATCATCTCCAAAGCCCCCAACTCCGAACTCCTCGTCATTTTCATCGGCAAGTGGGCCGACAGGTGTAACGACCAGACCGGTCGTTTTTAAGATTTACGCTCCGATCCCCAATTAACTGTTTTCCCTAAGTTCATTTCTGCTATTGTGATTTGCCGGGAGGTTCGGTTCTAGAATTTGGAGTGTTTTGGGACACTTAGTCCCTAAACGAGAGCTTTATCGTTGAAAAATGACTTGCATTCAGAACAGTATTAAGACGACCTCAGAACGGAAATCTGATGGTTCCATCAGCTCTGTTAGGTGATTTCGGGGTTGGGAGCGCGTTCGGAATGTATTTTGGAGGTCTGTAGCTAATTTAGGCTTGAAATGTCGAAGTTAAGAATTTTTGGAAATCCGATCGATAGGTGAGATTTTGATTCGGGAGTCGGAATGGAATTCCAACGGTTGCAATAGTTTCGTTAAGTGATTTTGGATATGTCTGCAAATATTTAGGTCATTCGGACGTCGTTTGGTCGGATTTTTGATAGCATGTAGGTTTCGGAAGTTTTGGTTGAAACTTAGGCTTGAATCCGCTATAATTCAATGATTTTTGTGTTTAATGATATGTTTTTATGATTGAAACAATTTCAAATCGTGTTTTGGAGTAGGTTGGTGGTTTTCGTTGGGGTCCCGGGGGCCTCTGGGTGAATCCGGGGGTCCAATCGGACCAATTCTTACATTTTAGAGGTGTTGTTGGCTGCTGGTATGTGTTGCAGATGAATACTCTATGCAATCGCATTGGGGTGATGCGATCGCATAGAAGGTTTTGGAGGATAACAAATTCTTGTTCTATGCGATCGCGGAAAGGGCTACGCGATCGCATAGCTTTGGATGGCTGTGCTCTGCGATTGCATATGGGACCATGCGATCGCATAGTGTAAAGAGTAGGGAGTCTAAGGTCTAACATTTTGTTCTATGCGATCGCGGAGCAAGTTATGCGATCGCATAGGCCTATTTGGATGAACTGTGCGATCGCATTGTGGACTATGCGATCGTATAGGGTAATTTGGTGAGGTAGAAAATTTCTTCTATGCGATCACAACAGGGGTCATACGATCGCATAGAGTAAATACCTGGGCAGATAGAACCAGTTATAATAATTTCATCCGCGAGGGTTTCACCATTTTTACAAAAACTCAAGCTAGGGAGCTCAGTTTTGAGGGATTTTTCGAGTGCTTTTCAGAGATAATTGTTGGGTAACTATTTCTTACTCCCTTGAAGGCTTTACCTTTCCTTTAATCAAATCAATGCTAGAGAGTACATCGGAAGCTAATTAGCATGTAGGCAGCGTTGCGCCGTCTGTTGTACCGTTTTAGAGAGAATTTGAGTTAAGAGACTAATCCAAACAAAAGAAAGTGACCAATCTTTCTGTGGAGGCGGCGAAGGGATGGTAAGGCTTTGAAGCTTCTAGGTTAAAGGGAAGCACTATACTCACTCCACGGGAACTAGCTTTTCGGTTTGCTTCAGATTTGGCATTCACTTGTGATCATTATTCACTAATCTAAACTCAATTTCTTCCTTTAATTTCGAATTTGGGGTGTAAAATTGGGGTAGTTTCATAGAAAAAAATTTGATGATTTGGAAGGGGAAAAGAACTTCGATTTTGATAAATTTTATATGGTTAGACTCGTGAGAGTATGAGGGTTCTGAAAACGTAAAAATATTTCGATTCCGAGCTGATGGATGCAGGGGTATTTTGGTCAATTTACCCAATTTAGCGCTGTAGCTTTAATTTTATCATTGTAATTAGTTACTTGCGATGTTATTTACACTGTGTAATTGGTTTGACTAGATTCGGGCCACTCGGAGTCGGATACTCATGGCAAGAGAGTCGTTTCTTAGCGGTTTTGTACCGGAATTGAGGTAAGTGACTTGTCTAACCTTGCGTGGGGGAATCTTCTCCCCTAGGATATATATATGTTGATTTAAATGCCTTGTACGCGACGTGACAAGCGTGAACTTGCGCAGATTGTTGGAAAGCCACCTTACTTGAACTGTTCAAATCGTGATATTCTTGTTATTTAATTGATTCAATTGTAATATTTATCTGATGTTAGTTAGAGAAGCATGATTAGATAGGACTATCTGTCCAAGTGCCTACTTGTCTTAATTGAACTTCCCGGAACTTGTTGAGACTGGATTTGGTGTAATTTGTAGCTATGTATTTCATATTTCTCTGTGTTTTTCCTCTTATTGATTGTGTTTGTGGACTACGGATTCAATTTCCGGAGATCCGAGGGCTGCGGGTTCGATTCCCGAAGACCCAAAGATACTAATATATGGACTGCAGGTTCAATTTCCGAAGATCCGAGGGCTGCAGGTTCGATTCCCAGAGATACCGATATACGGACTGCGGGTTAAATTCCCGGAGATCCCGTGAGACTGATATATGGACTGTGGGTTCGATTCCCGGAGATCTTGAGTTGATGAGTATAGAGAGGGACTGCAGGTTCAATTCTCGGAGATCCTGGACTTGTTGATTTGTACATTGTTGTGTTGATTTCTCCTTGCTATTATTTCAGTCTTATTCTTATTTGAACTGCTCGATATTATTATTATCATTATTTTTATTATTTCTCGGTAGGGCCCTGACCTTCCTCGTCACTACTCCATCGAAGTTAGGCTTGGCACTTACTGAGTACCACCGTGGTGTACTCATACTACTCTTCCGCATACTTTTGTTGTGCAGATCCAAGTTGTGATGACCCGGCTCGTCGTCACGAGAATTACCACCCCGTTTGAGGTATGATCTGCTACGTCCGCAGATCCGGAGAGTCTTCTTCTATTCTCATTAGTGATATCGGCTATTTCCTTATTCCCGTTGTATAGACATTCTTGATGTATAGAGCCACAGTTGTATTCTTTCTTAGTCTGTGTTGCCCGTGAGTTTCCGGATCTTCGTAGTTGTGTTTTGTTCTGGTATTTGGCGAAGTGTATGTGCCGAGCGGCACTCATTACATTTTTTTACATCATCCCGCTGTTATCTAATCTTTTGCTCATGAAAGTGTATATTCCGCATTGTGTAAGGCTTACCTAGTCGCGAATACTGGGTGTTGTCATGACATGTTCACGATTCGTGAACTAGGGTCGTGACAATAGGTACCTCAACGCCCCCTTGTTGCCCACCTCCTCATCGTCCCCTCCGACCCCATAAGGCAGCCTTGCCTAGTGGGGGGACCCCTCACTGGTGCCCTACCCCTGGCTCGTGGGACTGGCCTACCCCTATAGTAGGCCTCTAGAGCCACATACTGAGGCTCATGGTCTAACCTCTCGGCATCTCTTTCCTGCAATAGTGTCAGACGAGCCATCTGAGCCACCTCCAGGCCATACTCAACCACTTCCGGGATGTCCAAACGCTGCTGCATCTCCTATCCCGACTGGTAGATGTGATAAAGCCCAATAGCCTATGAAACATTTAAAATAGTAATTAAATAATGCTATATAACAATTATAAGATATTAATAAGTCACAAAAACATACCGGTGCCTCGTGCCTCCCGGCGTACGGTCTGTAGCACTCGCCAAGTACATGAATGGGGTTCACAATCATCATTCGGGTATGATGGTGGTACCACCCAGCATACAGATGAATAGAGTCCTTCTGGAAAACTGTAGGTGGTAGAGGGATGTGCTCAGCTCGATCATCCCAATAAGCTATATGCTGCTGTAGCCACCCAACATACTGTCGGTCCATGTTCGAATGGTCATCCCGGTGATAGTGTGTAGGCTCCCATCCAGGCTCCCTCGGTATAGGCTGAGGACGGCCAAACTGTCGAAGCACACACTCCGTGGCATAATACTCAATGTAATCCCAGAAGATCAACGGGACAGAGGAGCTCCAAATTAACCGGTCGACTAAGCAACAAGCGGGTAGGTGACCAAGCAAATCGATGTTGTATGGCGTCCAAATGAACTATCAATAGTAACATAAAAATGAGTACGCAAAACATAACTTAATTTAAAACAACCAAGTATAGCTACATATTACATGTCCGTCCACCAACATATCTAACACATCTCTAAGAAGGGGGAGATTATGATGAGCATCCGTCCCTCGGTAGTTCCCACGTCGGAGAATCCACCTGATAGCTAGAGGGAGAAGCGGATAATCCTCACCAGGCAGAAGTAATGGTAGAGGTGGCTGCAATGGCATGATCCGCTGCCAGACCAAAACCTAAGATAAAATGTTGATGTAAATTTATGAATCATTTCACGATATAGAATTTGGTGTAACAACCAATGTATTCGAAAATTTTATGCACCTGAAGGAGGGCAGAAAACCACATATATCAACCCTTTTTTGCAATGTATAAATATTATATACTAAGTTCGATGGTGTATCCTTTGTGTATATTGAGCCTATCTCGAGTTTGCTTGTGTATCTAAAGTGTATATATTTGTATACCCCAAATGTATTTTGTATCGTGAATGTATAATCTGTCTGAATAATGTATCAAAATTGTATATAATGTGTATTTTCTAATATGTAAAAATAATGTATATAAAATATATACAATTTTGTATGTGTAATATGTGCACATTGTGTATTTAGTGTATATCATATATTTTTGTATAGTGACAGACTTTTTTGTATATACTGTATAATTACATCTATTTTGTATATATTTTATATAGTTACATCTATTTTATATATTTTTTGTATAGTGACATTCTATTTTGTATATTTTTTGTATAGTGACAGTCTATTTGTATATTTTTTGTATATTTTTTGTATAGTGATAATCTATTTTGTATATTTTTTATATTTTGTATAGTGACAGATTTTGTATGTATTTTGTATAGTGACGGATTTTCTTTACAATATTCAAAAAAAAAAAAAAATTTGCTCTCCAGTCTAATACAGTCGAAAAATGTAATACATGGTCTACCTTTACATTGGACAAAACAACACAATTGAGAATGATTTTCTATTAGTGGATTCAAAACAACATACAACTCGTGAGTTACTCGCCTAAAGTGTCCAAGTCCTCTATCTCAGAATCAAAGGCTTCCAAACTATTAGGTATACGATCTATGTATTGTGTTACTTTTATCAAAATATGAAGAGAGAAAAGGATTCATGATCATCAGAATCTTCAGTCTTGAGTTTCACTGCATGCACGCCGTGGTTTACTCAAGTTGTGCTCCTCGCCTTCCAAATTAGAGGTGTTACCACTTGAATCACATTCCGATTTTTGATCTTGATTGACTTCACACCATCTCCAAGGTTGCACCAAATCTAAATTTGGTGCAAAATTTGATATTTTTTTGCTCCAATGCAACACTAAATCTTGCACCATTATAGAGCATGAATTTGGTGTAACACTAATCATCACACCAAATTTGATTTATTATTATTTTATTCATTTTTTTTTATTTTTTGGACTTTTAATTTTATCATATAATGTGTATATAATTAATTTTTATATTAAGTTCTTTATAATTTAATTTTATATCCTATTTTTTATGATATATTAATTTTGTATATATTATATTTATATAAAATTATAAGTTAATTTTATTATTATTATAATTATCTAAAAATAAGTATAAAAATTATTTAAAAATAAAAAATACAAATGTAAGATATCTAATGTTATCCAGAATTAGAGGAAGCGACTGGAAGGGAAGCAATTGGGCTAGACTGTTGATCTTCTGGAGTAGCCTGACCCGGGAAAGAGACTATAATCGCCGCCGAGAATAAACATGTTGTGCCGGGTGACAGGAATCCTCTGAAATCAGCTGAACATGCTGACAATCGGCAGAAAATGCTGAGCAAAGTTGCTGGCCTGAAGAGTGAAGCTAATCCGTAACATCAACTGTAGAAGAATGAGGTTCGAGTTGATGAACAAGAGAAGGCCGCAATACATCTCCCTCATCATTCTCCCCCGGGCTGATTAATTAGGTTAAGGAAAATATGAGGCGACTTATAAATATTATTTAAAAATAAAAAATGCAAATGTAAGATATCTAATGTTGCTAAAATTGAAAAGTGAAAACTAAAATTTAAAAAAGAAACAATAAATAAAATATAAATACATTATAATTAAAGTACATATAATGAGGATATATTATTAGTTTCACATTAAAAACATAAAACATAAGTTTAGTTGATTTATCCTTTAAAATAATTTTATGATAAATAATTATATAAGTGGTGAATGTGAATTATATATAATGAATATGGGAAAAAAAGATAGCATTTGTATGAAGGAAATAAAAAATAAAAAGTAAATAGAAGATAATAATATAATATAGAAGAGAGAGAAGATTTGGTATAAAAAATGATGTAATGGTTTGAGTAAATTTGGTATAATACATTTTGGTGTGAAATTTAGTGTTAGGGTTGGAGATGACCTCAGTAATATCAAATCGAGTTCTGAAAGTCAAGGAGCTTTGTTGATACAAAGGCGGAGGAGAAGCGTGCATTTTATGCCTACTTTTAAATTTTTGGCTAGCTATTATAATTAATTTTTGGCTTCATATAACATAATAGATTTGTGGGCGCGATTGTCAAAAGTTTCAGAGGCCAAAAGTGAAATTGTCTCTTGTTTTATCTTATAATCTTGTGGACCCAAAATTTTATGAACTAAGATTGAGATCCACAAATTTATAAGATAAAAAAAGCCTCATACAATTAGTAGGGGCATTTGCGTACCCGTTTTTTCGCATAATTTCAGCTCCACGGGGTTGAAGTAGCAAAGACAATCACGTAAAACTTCAGCATTCTAGTAGCCGGGCCTGAAGTTCAGCTCTAGAGCTGAAGTTTTTCTATTGTAACTTTTTTTACTACCTATTAATATTACATACTAGAGCTGAAGTTTTTTTACCACCTATTAATATTATATACTAGAGTTGAAGTTTTAGAAATTCATAATTTAATGTTGACAATGCTTCTGCCATTGTTGCATATGAGGCTAAGACTAGGCTCAACAGAAACAATGCAGTACCCAGCAGAACATTTGTATTGGCGTGCTCTTGACTTCTGTTCAATTACTATTGATGGAAGTTCGGGCTATGATTTCTTCATAGACTACATACCGTGGTAAAAGAAAAAGAAGAGTTGCAACAACTTGAGATTGAACTACGGGCTCAGCTCATTGCAAGATGAGAAATTATGAAAATACGGAATAGTTTAGCTTGACAACTGAGTTTCATCAGAAGAAGAAAATGAAGGAGGAAAAGAAGAAGGAGAAGAAGAAGGAGAAAGAGGCCGAAGTTATTTAAAAAGTTAATATAAATTAAAAGTTTTAAAGAAAATAGATATAGATTAAATGGGAACGATGAACGCAAATCTATATATTATTAAAAGCCAAGGATATTGGCATCTCATTAAGCCACGTGGCATCTTTAGAAAAAGCCATGTGGCATAGTTAGTTACTAAATTAGTTATTTAGTTAATAATTAATTATTGGTTATTCTTTTTAAATTTAAATATATCTAAAAAACTAAAATAAAAAACTACCATATATATATATATATATATATATATATATATATATATATATATATATATATATATATATATATATATGTTACTTTAATTAAATTAATAAATATAGATATCTTATGGTAATTAACTATAATAAAAAACTATATAAAAATATATCTATATCTATCTATATATTATTAAAAGGAGAGAAAAAATCCCTCTCATTAAGCCACGTGGCAGCTTCAGAAAAAGCCACGTGGCATAATTAGTTAATAATTAATTATTGGTTATTCTTTTTGAATTTAAATATATCTAAAAACAAAAATAAAAAACTACCATATATATTGTTTACTTTAATTACATTAATAAATATAGATATCTTATAATTAATTAACTATAATAAAAAACTATATAAAAGTGAAAATAGAATAATATATCTATATCTATATATTATTAAATGGAGAGAAAAATTCCTCTCATTAAGCCATGTTGCAGCTTCAGAAAAAGCCACGTGGCATAATTAGTTATTAAATTAGTTAATTAGTTAATAATTAATTATTGGTTATTCTTTTGAATTTAAATATATCTAAAAACAAAAATAAAAAACAACCATATAATAAATATAGATATCTTATAATTAATTAACTATAATAAAAAACTATATAAAAATGAAAATATAAAAATATAAAAAAAATAACTACCCATTCAAATTGGGTGAGAGTAGTCCAAGTTGTAGTTTTTAAATTATTTTAAAATAAAAAAGAAAAAAAAATCTATAAAAAACAAAAACAAAAAGAGAAGAAAAACTACCCATTAAAATTGGGAAAGTAGTTTCAAGTTGGAGTTTTAAAATGAACGAAAAAAAGAGAAGAAAAACTACCCATTTAAATCGGGGAGTAGTTTTAAGTTGGAGTTTTAAATAAAAATAGATATCTTATATTTAACTATATTTAAAAATATATATAAATATATTAAAAAATAATATATTTAACTATATATATATATTAAAAAATAACTACTCATTCAAATTGGGTGGCAGTAGTTTCAAGTTGTAGTTTTTAAATTATTTTAAAATAAAAAAGCAAAAAAAGAAGTCTATAACAAACGAAAAAAAGAGAAGAAAATCTATATATTATTAAAAGGAGAGAAAAAACCCTCTCCTTAAGTCAAGTGACGGCTTCAGAAAAAGCCACATGACATAGTTAGTTATTAAATAGTTATTTATATATATATATATATATATATATATATATATATATATATATATATATGTATATATATATATATATATATATATATATATATATATATATATATATATATATATATATATATATATATTGGTTACTTTAATTATATTAATAAATATAGATATCTTATAATTAATTAAATATAATAAAAAACTATATAAAATATGAAGTATAAATATATAATAAATAACTACCCATTCAAATTTGGTGAGAGTAGTTTCAAGTTGGAGTTTTAAAATTATTTTAAAATAAAAAAGCAAAAAAAAGCTATAAAAAACGAAAAAAATAGAAGAAAAACTACCTATTCAAATAGGGGAGTAGTTTCAAGTTGGATTCTTAAAATATATATTATTAAAAGCCAAGGATATTGGCCTCTCATTAAACCACGTGGCATAGTTAGTTACTAAATTAGTTATTTAGTTAATAATTAATTACTGGTTATTCTTTTTAAATTTAAATATATCTAAAAAACTAAAATAAAAAACTACTATATATATATATATATATATATAGGTTACTTTAATTATATTAATAAATATAGATATCTTATAGTAATTAACTATAATAAAAATCTATATCTATATCTATCTATTATTAAATGCCAAGGAAAAAGCCTTCTAAAGAAGCCACTTGGCATCATACAAAAGTAACACCTGTCATTTTCAGACAAACACCCAAAATTGTAGGAACCAAAATGCAATTCTAAATTGTTATTCTTCATTACAACTGTCGGCTATTACTAATTACATAACTGCCGGTTGCCACAACCCATTGACTAAGGAACTGCTGGAACCACGATTTATGCCAAACAAACCCACGATTATGTACAGCATATTACCACGATTTATGCCAAAAAACCCACGATTATGTACAGCAGATTGAGTCACAAAAACTGCTGCAGTTACCGCAACACATAATTTCCAGCAAATCAGTCATCAAAAACTACTCCAACAAAAAAAATAACTGTCTTATTACACGATTCTTCCACCAAATTACTAATTAAAAAACTGCTGCATTAAAAAAAACTGTCTTATGCCACACTTCCTTCCATTATATATTTTAACCTCAATTATGTATTATGTATTAATCACGCATCTCTTTCCAGTTTCCAGATTTTTCAAAGCAAAGAAAACGATCTGATTGATATAAACTCGAGTACTTAAGTCCTTGAACTTATACTTCAAAGCACTTCAGCGAAATGTCATTTTAGCACCGATGAGGAGTGGTCACTCTTCATATGTCCTTTTCGAATCAATTTTTTTGGTATAGTTTATACCACATTCTTTAGCGTCCGGAAGTCCCATGAGGAGTCACAGTACAAGCGATCTCAAATAACACAGCTGGAAACCATAATTTGGCACCATCATTTTATATGAACCAATCAGTCATCTTGCACTTCATCCTTCCGGAGTAAGTATTTTTTTTCCCTTTTCCTCAAATTGGTTGAACTTTTAGTCACAACAACACCTTTGTTCATGTATTATATTTTTGGTATATATGTTATTTTGAACAAATTCCCTTATCTAAATTCTTTAATTGCTGAACTAATTCAAAAGCATTCTGAAATTCCGTTTTCCCGTGTAGAGGTTTAAGTGAAGCCACCGAATTGGAGCATGTGCATTTTTTTATCCTATTTATCGTTTGGTCGGAATTTGGAGACCTGTATTTCAGGGATAATTATCGCCGAATGTAAAATCAAATTTCAATGACAACTTAACTTTCATGAACTACTTAGGAATATTAATTATTCCGAATTATAGTTGCCTTACATTATACCTGTATAAATTAAATTAAAAAATAAACTAAAACATTTTTTAATTACAATAACCATGTAATTTTTCTATAAATATTAATCTTTCTAAATTAAATATTAATCCGCGCATCGCGCGGGTACTATACTAGTACAACTTTTAACAATTAAAATCAATTTTATTAGACACAAAATAAAGCTTCTCCCCTAAGCAAGTCTTCGTGGTAAAAAAAAAAAAAAAAAAAAAAAAAGAGAGAGGTGTATGAGAGAACAAAATGTGACGGAGCAAAAGCTACACAGCGAAAAACAAAGCAAGTAAAAAGCTCTTCAACTTCCTTTCGGCGCCAAAAAAAGAAAAAAATGCAAGTCGACGACGATCTTCACGCTCTACTCGACGAACAACGCCGTGAAATAGCCGCCGCTGAAACCGTCGATGGCGATCTCCTCCTCGCCTTTCAACTTCAATTGCAAGAGGCTATGAGCGCTTCAACTTCAAAACCGGCCATTAACGGTGAAAGCATCATCGGAAGTAACGATGTCACCACTCTTTTCTCCGAGGAATTGTTAAACTACGAACAACAATTTCACGACCGTCAAACAGCCGAAGCGGAGATGAAGAAAATCGAAGACGATCTCAACCGTCGAATCCACGATCAGGCCTTCGCGCGTGAGATACAAAACGTGCCGGAGGGCGAGTGGAAAAAGACGGGGGATCATTTGCATAGGCCGTACGGTGAGGGTTCATCGAAAGGTGGGGTCCAAAATGGGAATGGGGAGTGTTTTAGGGTTTATGTGAAGGGCTTAATGGGAGAAGACGTTGAAGAGGAGAGTGTTGTTGTTTCCCCACAACAGCAACTCGCTGGGATTGGAGTTGCTGTGTGTGATCCCAGTGGTATTTTGGTGTTTGAAGTGAGTAAGGGTTTGGGTGAAAGCACTGCTGAAGTGTTGAATGATGAAATTGTGGAGCTGAAAGCGCTGATTGAAGGGCTTGATGTTGCTGTAATGCTGGGTTTGAAAAGGGTTAATGTTGTTTTGGATAGTCAAACTATCTTGCAATATGTGAGTCCTCTTGACACCCTAACTGTTGTGAAAATTTTGATACGATATCAATTATGTTTATCTTGCGTGACATTATTATATTCTGATCTTTGATATTTTTCAATGTGTTAAAACAGTTTTAAGTAGTCTTTTTGCTTTGTCGTAAAAATATATTAAATCAGGGTACTAGTAGATGCAGGAACCTAGTACAAATTTGGTAGAAGCTGGAGTAAATAGGTGAGAGTCAAAGTTATTTTGGGTAAAATAACGACAACAATTATGTCTCCCAAACACGATAGGCTCTTGCAACCCTCTTCATTTTTTCGGGCTTGGAGGAGTTGACTTTGTCCACAAAACATTTTTGCTAGTTTATGCTTGCTGTCAGAGTCAGGGTCTTTTTTTTTTTTTTTTTTAAAAAAAATTTAGTTTTCTTAAAAAGTAAATAAAAATTAAAAAAAAAAAGAAAAATTTTCTTCATGCTTAAATTATGTTGAGGAAAATATGCACGGGTCAAGGAAAAATACTTTTTTTGGGGGATCAAAAGTCAGGGAAAAAATACTACTATCTCATTACTTTAAACAAGTACCATTTTTTGGTATTGCATGTATCCAAATACTAGTGGATGGGTTACTTGTTGTTGGCGTTGGAAACATGTCACACTATGTAGGCTTATATACTGCAACATAAAAGTTCTCGAAATGATTGATATATATTTGTTATGCAGGTTAGGGGCAAGTTGCATCAGAGGAATGGTAATGTTGCTGCACTTGTTGAGCAAGCAACTTCTCGTCTAAGAAAATTTACAGATTGTGTACCATCTCTTGTGTCACAGAATACCGTCAACTTTGCGATTAAACTTGCTACTGATGCAATAGTCTCTCAGGTTAGAGGACCAGCAGGAAGTAGTCTCCAAAAGAGCATCACGGAGACTTGTACTATTTGTCTGCAAGATACTGATGTAGATCATATGTTTCTAATTAATGGTTGCCTGCATTATTATTGCTTTTCTTGTATGAATAAACATGTGGAAGCTAAACTCCTTCAAGGAATGCTACCTGAATGCCCTCATGATAAATGCAAGTCTGTGTTGAACTTAGATAACTGCGAAAAGTTCTTGACGCCCAAGCTATACACTTTGATGAACGAACGTGTCAAGGAAACTACCATTCCTATCACGGAAAAGATTTACTGCCCAAATCCTAAGTGTTCTACGTTGATGTCAAAAGCTGAGGTCCAAATTTCTGCTCCAAATGTCTTTGTGGGAAACGAGCAAGTTGGGGCTAGAATGTGCACGAAATGTCGTCTCCATTTCTGTATCAATTGCAGAGTTCCTTGGCATCAAAACATGACTTGCTTTGACTATAGAAGACTTAACCCTTACTTGTGCGTAGACGATGCAAAGCTCAAGTCTCTTGCCACAAAGAGTCTTTGGCGTCAGTGTGTAAAGTGCAACCACATAGTATCTCTTGGCGAAGGTTGCTATCATATTTACTGCAGGTTCTTGGCTTCTCCTTCCTTCATACATTGTTGTCTTACATGATATACCCTGTCTTGATTAGGTAATAGGGAACAGATAACTTTTTGGAATGCTTCACAACAACTTAAGATTATAGAAGCTTGGCTTTAATCCATTCCCTATGTTTTCATTTTAAAAAGGAAAATATAAGTCAACAGCATGTGATTTGTAGCATAAGTTGAAGCTATATATACACCTTTTTTCTCCTTGTACAGAAAGGTTTTGATACTGTTGACGATTGTGTAGAAACATATCTTTGTTGTCCTTCACCTTGACGTTTAAGCTTCTTGCATTTATGGGTGATTATCTAAAACATTTATGAAGAACATGTTGACTGTTTGGTGCTGCTTTAAGGGATAGACTATAAGCTGAAGAAAAGAATATTGCAGCTTTGTAGCTTAAATCAGCTTTTGTGTTGATTGTAGAATATTTTCATAAGCCGCACAAAATGTGGCTTTTTATTAGCTATTAAGCTGGTTAGTTGCGCCAAAAGATCACATACTCAAGATATTGATGAGATCCAGAGTGGAAATCATGAAGTAAGCAGTCTGACTTGGGAAAGAAAGATTAGATTCTAGATTTATTAAAAGAACAACAACAACAACTACCCAGTATAGTCCCACAAAGTGGGGTTTGGGAAAGGTAATACGTACACAGACCTTACCCCTACCCGAAAGGGCAGAGAAGCTGTTTCCAATCGACCCTTGGCTCAGGAGAAAAAGAAAAAGAAAGGGAAAAAGAAAAACAAAAGAGCATTAATGACTCCAGCAAAAATCGCATAGATAATTATCTAAACATAAAACCATAAACTAAATGGCATGCAATAATATCGATCAGTAACTATCATAAGGGGCACAATACACTACGCAAGTCATCTACGGAGAGCCCTACAAGAAGTTCTAGAGGCCCCTATCCTACAACCCTGATACAGACCTCCAAACTTTTCTATTTATTAAAAGAAAATAAAAAATAAGATGCTAGATTTACTTGAATGTTTTAAAATGTTTTCTCTGAACTTCTCTCTCCGTTATTCCTTACCGACTTGTCAAAATTTTGGGTGAAGCTGTCAAATTTTGTCAAGATAGCTGGACTTACAAGTCAGATACATGCCACTGTTCATGATAGAACTTTTTATGTATAAGTTCTTCTCATGTCTTTTTAGGTTATAAATATTTTTACCGCTGCCAATGGAGAAGGGAAAGAGCATCTGTTTTAAGGGGGTGCAATAAACAGGGATAACTTGAAACAGAAACATATTAATGTAGTCATTTGATGTTGCATACTGGTTGGGATAATATAATCCATAGTTATTACTTTTACTATGACATATAAGTGCAAAGAAGTGAGTGCGCCTTATCTGGCTTCAAAGAATATTTCTGGTATTTCCTGTAATTGTGTGCTTTAGACTGTACAGTGAGCCTATCATGCTGTAAGTTAGTTTTATCTGCCTCGCTGTTTTGCCCGAATCCCTCCGTATCCTCTACTTTAAAAGATGGACCGCCCCACTTAGATTGGTGCTATTAGTGGTTCCAAAATATTTAAGCCACCCAAAAATGAAAAAATTGGAAAACATTTCGTTCGTACCAAACACACCCTATAGCTACCTTTGTCTTATTAAAGCAGAAAGTGTTTATTTTTACAAGTGTGAAATATCGCTTTAGAGTTGTTTTCACTTCATTCATTATTCGTGACCATGTTGGACTTGTTACGTCAATCTCTTAAGAACACATCTCGAACATGGCTTATCACAAAAAGAAAAGTGCCTTTGGGATGTAGGATACAGACACAAACAATTAAAGACATAGTATATGGACGCATCATCGATGTCTTTTCTTTCTGAATTCGTCGGGACGCCAGTTGGATAAAAAATTCAGAGCTGATTATGTAGAATTTCTGTTGCCTAGCAAAAAGAGACGTGAAATCCTTATTATCTAACAAATGAAAAGAAAAAATAGAAATAAAGGAAACTTTAGCCTTTTTATTTTGCATATTTATCTTGTTCTTTCTTCTTCTAACTAAAAAATAAAAAGGCATTCTAGTTACGCATGCCAATAAGGTAGAATCTCAATGCTTCCAGCCAACCTCTCCGGTTTTCATTTGCGCAAGGGTGCTCCTCTTTAGGTATTGAATGCTTATTGTATCCTCATCATATCCTAGTTAGCTGCATGGCATGAATTTAGGGGGAGCAGTTTTCTCGTTTCTCCTTGCTAGACCATCAGTTTCCTCGAGTTGTTATATTTCTTTCCTGAAGTTTACTTCTGGGTGTAGAAGAAGTTAGAAATTGATTGGTAAGAGAACTTTTACAATTTGTTCGATCTGCTAGAAGGTAATGCTGTTTAGATCGGCAGTGTTTCAGTGCCTTAAGGAAAGAGCAGGAAGACAAAATTTGCACGTATAGGAGTTATGTCGTGGAAAAAACATGACGCTATTAAGGGTGGCATGTGTTGGAAAAGTGTAGTTATATCAATAACTAATACTAGTAGGAAAAGAGAGTACAAGCTTGCTGAATTGTTTCTGTACCTTTTTATGTACCATCTTGGTACCTTTTTAATAAATATTGTTACTTATTAAAAAAAAAACTTGCTGAATTGTGTGACATTCTCATCTAAAGGCTTTCGCTAAATGTTATTTCATTTTATTTAAGAAAGAAGCTTACTCTAAAACTTATTTGATTTTCTTTAAGAAAGAGGCTTATGCTAAAGCTTAAATTGTTAGAGAGAACATTTATTTACTTATGTCTTGAACACGCCCTCGTACGTGCGGCTTAATTCTTTTAAATAGTCCAAGCATGTGAAAATTCTTTTTAATAATAGGTGGTAGTGGGACTTGAACGTAGTACCCTTCCCTTATTTGATATTACTAGTCTTTGGGTACATGCATTGCATGCACCCTTATTAATGAATATATATTTCTTAAAGTCTTGTAAATTTTTTTAACGAATATATTTAAGTTTTATGAAAAATTAATGGAAAAATTTCAAGTCCTGAAAATAATGAATGTTATTTAATTAATTCAGTAAAGGAAGAAATCTTACATCAAAAAACCCGCCAAATGCCTTATTGAATTATTCACAACAACAACAACAACAACCCAATATATTCCCACAAAGTGGGGTCTGGGGAGGGTAATATGTAGACAGGTCTTATCCCTACCCGAAAGGGCAGAGAGGTTGTTTCCAATCGACCCTCGGCGCAGGGAAGAGAAGGAAAACAAAAACAAAACTATTGAATTATTCACATTTTATTAAATTTCACTAAACGACATGAATGCCACATTTTCGATTAATTAACTATCAAGTTCACAGCAAAATGAAAAATAACAAATATCTTTTTATGTTCACTCTATTGTAATATATGTGGTCATAGTTAACATCAATTTTTCTTTTGAAAAAATGTACCTCAAATGTTAGAAATCTGAAATAATAATATACACGCACGATTCACATGCATATTTATATATTAAATTTGGATTAATGTGGTAGGTAGTGTTAAAATAGTGATGTTAAACCACTCATGCCCAAGAACATTAATTATTCAAAGTATTGGAAAAACTTTTTATGCAACTATGAAAATATTGATCAAGACAAAAAGTCTAGACTGTATGGCTAAAATTATGCAGTTAAGTGTAAAAAACTCAACAACATTATGTATAATAGCTGAAGATAAAAGATATTTTAATTTCTCTATATAAATTTCATGATGAGAAAAGATAAATTATACATTCCTAGAATTTCTATAAGAAAATTTATAGAATCCTAGAGTCATTTGCATTATGATTCTATTATTAGTTGCCTTCCTTTTTTATTTTCGTTTGAAAATTTTGGGGACATATTTTTTTAACTTATTCTTTATTTACCTAGTGTTTTAGGAATGTTTTTTTAAGCTCCATACATAACTTAACTGTCCCTAAATTTCAAATAAATTCTTTTATGTAAAAGTTGATTTTGAAGTATTAAATATTAGAAAATCAATATGCAAGGTATTATAGTTATATTATATACTTAGTTAAAACAAGGAAATAATTTATATAGGATCAAATCTTAATGAATTTTGAAGTCATAAATATTAGGATCATACATAATTCAAATAAGGAAAGATCTAATAATTTTTGTTTATTTTATAGTCCTAAATGTTACGAAAATAAATCCTAATATTAGTAAAAGACTATTTTGTTTAGTGTGAACTCTATTTTTAGAGGGTAAAATAGACGAACGACATTTCGCTGAAGGGCTTCGTGCTTTTAATATAATATAGATATACATATTGAAGTGTGTGACCATCTCATCAAATAGTCTAAGCTAAAACTTAAACTATTAAAGAAAGTACACTTTATTTACTTAATTATGTCCAACACTCTTCCTCATATGTGGTGTTGATTCTTTTTTCATGAGCCAAATACGTGGAAATTCTTTTTGATAATGGCTGGCGGCAGGACTTGGATCGAGGTCTCTAAGATGCATTTTCTAGGGGTTGTACTATTCATCCATTGCACTTTCCGGGTGCTATTCTTAAATAAAATGTTCATATACATTTTCAAAAAGAAAAGAATTCAACAAATCTTAATCAATACGACTTGCGCATTTCATCCATAAAATCCTTTTGTGATATAGCATATAATGAAATACCTTATATACGTATTGGACCTCATTAAATGAAGATATATGGCAGCAACTCATTAAAGACCAAAAAGGTAACAAAGACGACGGAAAGGAAGCTGATGCAATCAAGTCTAGCTTCCTTTTTTGATAATTCGCCAGTATCAGGTTGATACTGTTTTTGTTTTAAAAAAATCTTACCTTATCAATTATAAATAAAATTAAAAAAGAGGACGGATAGGACCTGGACATTATCATACTTAGATGGCAGACTATCTATGCCAGGATTTGTGCTCTTGCTTTATACATACAAAGCCTTTGATTTTGCCTAAAATTTATGTAATTTGGTAGTCTTCCATCCTTGTGGGCTTGTATTTTACTTCTTAACTGTGAAGAACTATCCAGTTTGCAAACAACCATGTAGAGAGAAAAGTACAAATAGGCTTTATCTCCAATCAATAGATCCAAATAATACGAGTCGCCCACAAATCTTGTAATTATGAAGAAATCATTTGGAATTGCAAGACAAGATCAAAAGGTAGGAGGGGAAGGTATTAGGACTAAATCCCACCTCCAGAGCAAAAACTGAAAGATCTAGTAGAAGTTAAATGCACAGGTAAAGTTGATCATTCTTCTCTTTGGCTGCTTTGAAAATTTTCACACCTATTTATTTTGTTCATGAAATGAAAGGATCTAGTCTCTACCCGAGTCTAAGGGCATTTGAATAATTTTATATTTGTTGAAGTAGGTGTACGAAGTTTACATTGCCTCATACAAATTTTCTTGTGTTTGGCTTGGGCGCAAACTTCACTTGTGTAAACTAATGGTTTGGGAAACATAATTATGTGAGAACATTGTGCTTAATGTGATCCTTGATTGGTGAAGTGTTTGGTTGGGCTGCTGGCTGCATTGCTGTTCTACCGACTGTTCTATCTTATTGTCTCTGTTCTCATAAAGATTTTATGCTCTGAAACTATGTTAAGTATGCTGGTTTACTTCCTATCCTTATTCTGTGAGGAACTTGATATATATTCTTATGATTCATTCATGTTGTAAGAGCTAAGTTTTTGACACTGAATACTTCAAATGTTCTCCCAGATGTGGTCACGAGTTTTGTTATACATGCGGAGCTGAGTGGAAGAACAAGAAACCAACATGTTCCTGCCCAATATGGGATGAGCGAAATATCATTTATGGAAATAGACACCAACCAAGGAGAGCCTGATCAGGATGTCATATTTCCGGTCTATTTTGCACCTGAAGTTTTGCAGAGACTGGTCATCAGTGGGAGGGAGATGGGAGTATATACTTCTTTCATATGTACAGTTCTTTTAATTCGTGGGGCACTTGTAATCATTATAATACATGCTGCAATTATGACAATAATAGTAGATATTAGATGTGTCCAAAGCACCCTCCCTCAACTAGGAGTTTTCAGATACCTGAATTCCCTTTTTTGTTTGTTTTGATTGTGCTAGTCTATAGCTTTTTTATTTTGGTTTCCCACCTGGTATCTGGCACCTCTTTTGGGCCTTGGCTAATTCAGATTAGCGCCAGAAAATTTCACTTTTGGGGGCAAGTGTTTTCTAGCAAAGATAACTTCATTCTGAGTTGTTTTCTTTTTCAAACATGTATTTGGTATGATCAAAACCATTGTTCATGGATTATTGTCTCCAAGCATTAGGAACAGGGAATGAACCTTCTCATGACGGGCATTAGGGGTAAAGTAAAGGTTGATCAAGTCAATGATGCTTAACTGGTCTTTTCTGATAATTGGTCATGCTCGGATTGAGACGCAACCCGAACTCCCATGGAGGCAGCATGGATACCTTGTGGCTAGGGGTGAAGAATTTTGCCAGCACTTTAAAGTAAAAAGAAATGAGAAAAAAAAAATCTATCTTTAGTAACCAAGGGTAGATGTTTATGGTCTAGTGATATTAGTAGTATCAAGGCTTATAGTCCGGAGATATTAATGAAAATTTCTCACACGATGTGTGTGGAATTCGATTTTATTTTTCAATTGTCCTCCTCCTTGTTCTTATTCGATCCGTTTTTCTTTCTAAAAACAAAGAATTCTCATGGTAATTGAGCAAATTTTAAAAGTAGGTGAAAACTATTGAAGAGCAATAGAGCACTCCAAAATGTGTCCTGACAATTAGTAAAATATGAGAAAAGCACGGGTAATAACGAGTACCGAATATCCACGTGCATATATGAACTCCAGCATCACTTTTATCAATATATGCAGAGAAAACTAAGTTGACATCAACTTGTGAAATTACCACAATCCAAAGTGTAAAATTCCAAGTTGGTATTCTTGGGCATTTCTCAGATTGCCTACGATGTAAAGAAATATAAAAACTATATCATAGTAAAAAAAATAGGGGAAAGGGTAAATTTTGATTTAACTTCTCCTTCTGTTATATTTTGTGTAAATTTACAACATATTGGATGCTTTTCCTACTCATTTAAGCCCACATCCTTTTTTTTTCAAACCTGAAATAGCCCATATTGTGTATAAGATATAAAAGTTTTTTCATTCATTAAACCAACTCAAGTAGGGGAATCAAATAAGGATGCCCTCTATCACCTTATATTTTCATCTTGTGTATATAAATGCTCTCTTGTCTGATACTTTATCAAGTAGATACTCAACTTTGGGACCCCATTAGCCTGAATAACCATCACACAGATATATCCCACTTATTTTTTACTCTAATGACAAAAGTAGACAAAAAAACTATGGCACTATCAAAAATTGTCTCAACATCTTTTGTGAACTGTCGGGGGCAAAAAATTAACAACGAGAAATCTAAAATAATGTTCTTGAAAAATTGCCCTACTCTGTTGGCCAAGGAAATAGCCTCAGGTTTCAACATTAAAATTACTAAATTTTTTGGCCTTTGGGAACTATCTAGGCTTTCCAATTCAATAATGCACCCAAAGTATCTGACTATCAATTCATAATTGATAAAATAAGGGTTAAACTTTTCAATTGGAAATCAAATCTCCTGAATATAGCATGAAGGACTACTCTAGCCCTAGCTACCCTTAACTCAATTCCCAACCACGCCATGTAATACACCATGTTCCCCACTAAAATTCATAAGCAAATTGATCAACTTCAAAGGAATTTTATTTGGGGTATCACAACGGATCATAAAAAACTCCATCAAATTAATTGGAATATTATCACAAAGCCCAAAATATAGGAGGACTAGGAATGAAAAATGCCTATTCAAAAAATAAAGTTTTGCCAAGTGTTTTGTAATGGAGACCGCTCAACAAAATAATCACTCCCTGGGCAAATCTTCTAATTCGTAAATATAGTAATAGGAGATACAACAACTCCTCTTTCACATGGAAAATTATTCTTAAGGGGTGGAGAACTTGTAGTCAAGAAATTCAATGGTTCCCCAGTAGAAACTCCAACCTAAATAGTTGGGAGACTCGATGGATCCCCCGCTTACGACCAGTGGCGAAGCCAGGAAATTCAATAAGGTTTTTCAAACATTTGCTATTGGGCTATGTAAAGGTGTTCAAAGTCTATTTTTAATCAATAACAAGTAATATTTTACCTTATACGGAGTATAATTTTCCGGTGAAGGGTGGTAAGTTGACCACCCTTGAATGCATGTAGCTTCGCCCCTGCTTACCACCCTTGAGAGGATGTATTGAAGGTCCTCTTCAAATAAATGAAAGCACTCTTCCGATAAAAAATGTTCTACACAAAGGGAAGCAGAACTTCGACAATATCTCTTTTAACATCCTTCCCACCATCTTGAACAATGTTAATTCAATAACTCAACCTCTTCAAAAATTTTATAAACCATTATGGAGGCTTAGCCCAAATGGGATATTCAACACCAAATCATGCTACCAACTACTAAACCACTGGGACACCGAGAATAACCATGAGATCAACTGGATATGGAAATTACAATATCCTAATAAAATAAAGTTTTTACTTTGGCAATTCCTTCATAGTAGAATCCCTTGCCGATCATATCTCCTCCACATTGAGATTAACATCAACTCTAATTGCCCCACTTGCCAAGATCAAGGGGAGACAATCAGTCACATTTTCTTTAAATGCCCTATTGTCTTATACCTATGGAAAAATTTAAAAATTGAAAATCTTGATTTTAACGGGAATACTCATTGGCTCATCCAATTAAAGGACAGAACATTAACACTCTTCCCCTAAAAATTTCTTGAAATAATCTAGTGCTTTTTATTTTATGGGAAATTGGATTAATAGAAACAGCAATAATCGATAACACTCACTATTCCCCCGTATGAAAGACATTGTAATCTGGCATTTGAATTTCTATTCTTCAACTCTACAAGAGTTGCACCCACTGATAAATCTTCTATAAACATAAAATGGCATCCCCACAATGACACTGGTATAAACTCAATACTGACGGGCCTTTCAAGAATGAGGGTATCAAATCAGGCATGGGAGGAGTATTTAGAAATTATTTTGACAACTGGATAATAGGTTTTCAAAAGGTAGACAAAGCTCTCTCTCCTCTTCACTCAGAGCTTCAGGCAATCTATGATGGTCTTCGAATAGTAATAGCTTACGACCTATTCCCGCTAGAAGTGGAAACAGACTCCACATAAGCCATCAATGCAATCAACCATGACCACTTTGTTGCAACTAACACTGCTTATGCATGCAGGTCATTGATGCTCCAACGGAAGGACCTGCTCCTACGATATAAGTTTCGTGATGGAAACCAAGTGGTGCATCTTCTGGCAAAGGATGCATGAAAAAAAAGAATATTGGCAGCCAAGCAAGGACAATGCAAAATTATATCCAACTCCACCTCATTTTGTGAACTTACAATTATCAAAGGATGTGGATGGAATCTACTACTACAAGAAGTCGCTAAATATTACGGCTTGTAATAGACTTAAATTAGTAGGGAACCAACATGTCACCAATATTGGATCAAAATACGTGGCGATTTTCATATTCGAAATATATGTACTAGCAACAACTTCGAGTTTTTATATATAATATATATCCATATTATCAAAAAAAATTACTAGACTTTGTTCTCTCTTTTCATCCGCTTCTCACTCGGGGTAACTAAATTTTTGAGACACTTAAAAACTTATATCAATTTTTAAGAAAAAAAGTAATAAGAATGGTGTAGGAGGGATAGTTTTATGATTAGTATTAATAATATAATATTTAAAAACCCCAAAGTTTTCTTATTTAGATAAAATTCTCCTCCTCCTCCACCCCCTATTCCTTCTCCCACTCTTCCCCTCTTCCTCTCGCCACCCGTCCTCTTCCCCTTGTCCTTCATCTCGTAATGCTCTTCTCTATCCTTCAGCCTCTCCTTATCCTCAAATATTTAGGGAAATGTTTCAAATATCTGGTGAGATGTTTCAAACATCTGTGGAGATACCTGAAAGATACAAGGAGGTGTTCACCAAATTTTATTATTTTTTTCTTTTTCGCTAACATTTCAATCTACTAGATAAAAGGAAAAAGCAAACGAAATATCCTGAGATATGTTTCAAACATCCCGAGAGATGTTCCAAATATCTCTCGGGATATTCTGAAAAATACTCATCCTACGATGTTTCAAAATATCTCGAGGGATGTTTTGTATAATATGCACTTTCTGAAATGTCACATTTTTCTCTTTCTCTCGCATATTTTAAACCACTAGAAGAAAAAGGAAAAAGATAATGAAGAGGGAGAAGAAGAAAAAAACAAGGATGAAGAAAAAGTAGATATCGACAAAGCACCAACAACAACAAAAGTTGAAGAGAAATAAGAAAATAGGGGGAATGGGGAAGAAGAAGAAGAAGAAGAAGAAGAAGAAGAAGAAGAAGAAGAAGAAGAAGAAGAAGAAGAAGAAGAAGAAGAAGTAGTAGTAGTAGTAGTAGTAGTAGTAGTAGTAGTAATAGTAGTAGTAGTAGTAGTAGTAGAAAGAAGAGGGAAAAGAAAATTTAAAATAAGTTGAATGGGTGAGGTATTTTTAAATTTTTGAAAATTTTAATATTTACCCACAATATTTTCTATTTTTAATCTGACCCTGACACGTTTGAAATATTGTGTAAGAATGTGAGACGCATTTTTTGGTTAATAAAAGAAGGGTGATTAAAGGAGGTCAAGGTCAAATTAAAAATAGAAAAAGTTGTAGGTAAGTATTAAAATTTTTGAGATACTTGAAAACTTATATCAATTTATAGAACGAAAGTGTTAAGAATATATAGGGTAGGAGGGACATTTTTATAATTTATATTAATGATATAATTTCTTATCTACATAAAGTCTCCCTCCATCCTCTATTCCCTATTCCTCCTCCTACTCCTCCCCTCCTCCTCTTCCTGCCACTCCTCCTCCCCCTCTTGTTCCTCCATCTGGAAATGCTCCTCTCTATCCTCTAACCACTCCTTATCTTCAAACACTTAGGGAGATATTTCAAATATCTAGGGAGAAGTTTCTAACATATGTGGAGATGTTCCAAATATCTAGTGAGATGTCTGAAACATATAAGGAGATGTTTTACCAAAAACAAAATTCTCTCGCATTTCAAACTACTAAAAAAAGAAAGAAGCACATCCCAAAAGATGTTTCAAACAATCTGGGGATGGTTCAAATATCTCTCAGGATATTTTGTAAAATACTCATTATGTGGATGCTTCAAAGTATCTCGTGCGATGTTTTGTACAATACTCACTTTGTAAAATTTTATATTTTTTTTCAAAATGAAGAAGGAGATGAAGAGAAAGACAAAGAAGAAAATGAAGAAGAAGATGACAGAGACAAAATAGCAGCAATAACGAACGTATAAGGGAAAAAAGAAAATAAGGAAGAAGAATAAGAGAATGAGGAAGAGAAAGAACAAAGAAGGAGAAGAAGAAAAAGTGGAGAGGAGAAAGAGGAGGAAAATGAAAATTTAAAATAATTTAAATAGGTGCGAGTGTTATTAAATTTTTGAAATTTTTAATTTTTACCCACAATTTTTCATATTTAAATCTGACCCCAATACATTTGAAGTCTTACGTAAGAATTTAAGACATGTTTTTTGGTTAACCAAAAGAAGGGTGATTAAAGGGGGTCGAGGTTAAATTAAAAATAGAAAAAATTATGGATAAAATTAAAAAATTAAAAAATGAGGGAAATAAGTTTTTGAGACACATAGAAAAATTATATCTATTTTTAAGACAGAAGTATTGAGAATGCTTCATAGTTCTATAACTCTCCCAAATCTCATGTAATGGTTCATTCGGCTCTTGCTTGAATGCTAAAATCTCATCTTGAAGTGTAGCCATATGCCTGGAAGTGAAGAACTTAGTAATAATTTTTTTTGGCCAACTCATCCCAATTGTGAATAGAATGGTTCGGTAATCATTCCAACCAATAAGGGAAAAAGTCATAGCCATAATGCATCATCGGAGACATTTGTTTGTTTGCTCCTGCAACAAGTACCCACAAAACCCTTAAAATTTTTATACGTATTTTGAGTTGGAGCACTGGTGAAGAAATCTCGGTTCTCAAGCAAAGTGAGCATCACATTGGTGATCTGAAAATTGTCTGCGCTAATATAGGGAGGGGCTATTGTACTAGAATATCCTTCATTAGGTAATACCCTGTGTGGAGCCGTTCATGGTGGAGGTGAGGGTGGAGGGGTACATTGTCATAAGGCACCCCTCCTCTTTTATTGGCTTGAGGTTCAAGAGGTACCTCCTTAACTTGATCATCCTCGTCGTCCACTTTTCCCAAAGGCATTTTCTGAGATCATTATTTGCCGCTATGGTTATACCTGAAATTATTTCACACAAGTTAGTAATACGGAAGGAAAAGAAGATATTCCAAAAATAAACCATAATATATAGCTAATACTGTTTTAACTCCCCGACAACCAAAAATTGATGACGTCCAAAACACACCTCGTTAAGAAATATGATACAGTCATATGCAATATATTTTACCCAAGTATGAGTCTAAGTCGAATCCACATGGAGTTATAAGGGGTGCTAGGAGTATACACTTGAAGAAAGCGAATGGATTAACTAAATTTGCAATTCCACAAAAAGTTTTTGATTTCTATTTCTACTATTACTTTAACAATGGTAAGCTAAGTAAAAGAAACTAGAGATAAACAATTGCTTTTGGTACTTTTTCAAATAGTTAAAAAGCATAGGGATGTGACCATAACCTAGATGTTCGCCTAATAGTTTAAAGACTTTGATACTTATTTTGTTGATTGAAGTGTATTATAACTCTCAACTCGATGTTACCCACTCAATACCTTTCAATGGCTTTCTCAAGTCCAAATAGGTATCAAGCAAAATAGTTGATATGAGCTCAAGTCGGGTTCTTACTATCTCTTGTTTGACCCTTTAACTAGGCTAATCAAACTCTCAATTTGCCTAATTTCTAGTTAGCCAAGTTATCCTAGACTAGGTCACTCTTTCTCAAGTAGAGACTAAGTCAAGATGGCATGAATCAATGTTTGCAACCATTAATCCTAAAGTTGAAGCATGGACTATGCTATATAATCAATAGCTAATCATAAACAAGTATTAAATTAATACACACTAGGGTTAGGTGATAACCCAATTAAAAATCTAGCTACTCATAATAGGAATTCAAGAAAATAAAGAAGAAATGCTAATTAAACTCATAATCAAAGATAAAAATGATAAAAAATAATATTTAAACACTAAAATGGTTATAAACTTCCTAAAAAGGTAAAAGGTAACTGCTACAGCAGATTAAGCTTCGAAACTTAACTTAAAATTGTGAAACTCGCGTATTAATAGTGGGCTATACTTCGAAAGGAGGGGGCTATGACACTTGACAAATCTTTTGGCGTTGGTCATCCTGGCCAGAAGTCGTCTGAGGGCGACTTCACCGTAAAATCGATAGTGGTAATATGTATATTTCTCCAAGTATGTTTGTATAGAAGCACATATTCTTGACTTTGAGATAAAAATATATACTTCTAATTTTACAAAGAGTGGTTTGGAGTTAAGAGTGGGTGAAAGACAAGAATATTTTTCTTACCAAAAAAAGACAAGAATATTTTAATGAGAAAATACATAAATTGCCCATCAAACTTGTTCGAAAAAGTCATTTACACACCTTAACTTTACGAGCGACCTAGGTCCCCCCTATTCTTGTTTGGGGTGAATTTAAGACCACCATAAATAGTGACGTAGCAAAGGCAATAATTTCACCCACTAAACTCGCGCGTAAGAGGGAAATAATTTTAATGTGCGTCCCTTTTTCTTTTACTTCTTCTTTTCCTATTTTTTTTCTCTTTTTGTTTTCTCTCTCCACCTTTTCTTCTTCCTCTCACCATTTTCCTTTTCCTCACCATTTTCCTTTTCCCATCCAAGACACTACGGTGTCTTCAGAATTAGTGTTTTATGATATGTAAATGAAAGTTAGGAGTTTGATTTGTTTTTTCGGATTTTCAATAAATTTTATTTTTTGAATATAGATAAAAATTTTATTGGTTGTAACATGCAATTAATCAACAAGAGTTTGTTAGTAGTGGACCAATTATATTTGTGGTTGTAGCACAATTATATTAATGGAAATCATATCAACAAACAATTAGCTCTAAGATTGAACAAATTGGTTCATGGCTGGGTTACTTTTTCAAATTAACTATTGACTTTTTAGCTTATGTTCCTTCTTGCTTCAATGCCCCGAAACGTATTGCTGGTACAGTAATTACAATCATCATCTTTAATAGATATCTAGCATACAACATCCAACATCCATCAATGGTGGGGGAGCTCCGATGGCTCGGGCAAAAGGTGAAGAATTTGGAAAAGAAAGCTGAATATGAGAGAACGAGGAGAGGGGGGGAACAAAGAAGAAAAAAATCACATTTGACTTTTGGTGAAAAGACAAAATAGCCCCTCACATAAATGGGTGAAAGGACAAAACAGTCCCTCAAAACAAAATAATTAAATAAGTGAATTAAATAAATAAAGCAGATATTAACACGTGGCGCGCGTGTACTATACATCCCACCACAAGACTGACTAAGCGTTATCAATGGGTTATTAAATTCACCCCAAATAAGAATAAGGGGGATATAGGTCGCCCGTAAAGTTAAGATGTGTAAATGATTTTTTCGAACAAGTTTGATGGGCAATTTATGTATTATCTCTATTTTAATAGAGGGAAAAGAAGATGAGAACATTTTAATAGTGTTCAGTTTAGGTTTATTCTGATCTTTTGGAGTGCATGGGTCTATGAGTTAAGAAAGGTAGAAGAAGATTAGAATATTTTAATTGAAAAAAGGGTGGGTTAATTAGTGAAACCTGGTTGCTTGGCTGTTGATAATGACAAAATATTAGAGGAGTAAGATGTCATGGCAGAGGGACATTAGGGCAAAGGACAATTGTGCAAACTTTGTTAGTGGTAAGGGTGAATCTGGACAAAAAGTATAAGGCGGATAAATATATAAACTATATACTAATTCCTCCGGTCCAAAATAAGTAATTTTCTGGCTTTTTTTTTGTTGTCCAAAATAAGTGATTTTTTCGAATTTCAAAAATGACTTAATGATGTTTTTCCTATATTGTCCTTGGAGTAAATAGTGTTGGAATATGTGTTAGGAGTGTTTATGTGAGATAGTAAGGTTAAAATAGTAATTTCTATTGCTAATTAATGCTAAAATATGATTTTCTTAATATGCGTTAAAACATCTACAAAAAATTACTTATTTTGAACCGGAGAAAATATAATATAGTGGCAAATTTGGACCTTTTCTCAAATAAACATAAAGAAGTGTTAAAGGAAAATGAGAATATCCCGGAGGCAAGCCCTTATCAATAAAGGCATATAGGCAGACTGCCCTCGTATCATAGTCGCACTCTCCGAGCCTCATTTTTTGTGCTGCATCAAACGTGGTCGACACTACAGAACAACAGAGACATTTTAGCAAACACTTAGAGCGCGAAAGAATGAGCGGAACAGTGAAGAAGATCGCCGACGTGACATTCAGGGCCGGCAAGACTATTGATTGGGAAGGAATGGCGAAGCTTCTGGTCACCGATGAAGCTCGCAAGGAGTTCGCTAATCTACGTCGCGCCTTTGATGATGTCAACTCTCAACTTCAGACCAAATTCAGCCAGGTTCCCTCTCCTCTTTCTCTATATTTTCATTTTTCCCAATATTTATATACTTATTTTTAATAGTTTAAGGATCTTTTTCGAATTTTAAAATAATTTTTTGCTTATCTTTCATGTGGATCTAGGTTTTGATTGTTGGTTTTTCCATTCTATGGTTTGTCATTTGTGGATCTATTATTAGATAGCTTACCAAGGAATCATTAATTGATTTGATATGGTAATTTGGTTGACTGAAGCATGTTTCATGTTTGTGAAATTGAAATTTTGTTTTTGTTTGTGTGTGCGTGTGTGAAAATCTGTTGCCATAACTCACTAATACATTTGTTCGTAGAACAATTCAAGTGGCAAAATAATAGAATAAGGAACTTTAAAAAGACAAGACAAAGAAACTTGCTTCAATTAGGTGATGGCTGACTCATTAGATGATAAAATGAATAATGCTAGATTTTTGCTTCTGGAGATTTGGAAGACAAAGGAAATGGAAGCTTTCACCTCCTCTGCCCTTTCCTTCCCTTCTATGAACTGAAAGCAAGGACAGATGGGCCTATAAATAAATCTCCGAGGTGATTAGATAACTCATTATGTTTACCTCAATAAGCAAGATGAACTTTCTATCTGCAGAAGAGAACTCTAAGGTTGATATGTAGCATTTCAGCATGAACCTTATGTCTTTCCTCTCTATTAGTCCCAAAACCATTCTCTTTTTTTTTATTGGCAGCTTCTCTATCCTCACAAGGTAGGGGTAAGGTCTGCGTACACACTACCCTATCCAAACCCCATTGTATGGGATAATACTGGGTATGTTGTTGTTTTGGAGATGATGTCTTTGGGCTTCCCAGTGGCATATATTCGGCAGAACTCTTAACTGCTATATTTATCTAGAAAGACAGAAGAATCATACGACTTACTTGGTTATATTGCTCCTGAGCACTTGTTATTCCATTATTTATGCAATCGGAGGAATGAAATCTGTAACTGAAAGAACTGTGGATGAATCTTCTGTTTCCTCGTAAAGGAAGACATGCTGCATAATATGGAAACCCATACTAAAATTTCTAAATTGCTGCAGTTAACCCAAAGAGACGTACTAAAGTCAAGAGGATAAAAAATGCTACGTCCAGCATTCACATCTTGGTCCTTGAGGAACCTGCTTTTTGGGGGGACTATGCAAGAACTCCAGATCATTCTCTTGAAACTCATCCTCTTCATCGTAAATTATCCGCTTCTTCCAGAATGACCTGAACTAATAGCAATGGAGATTCTACTTCCTTAAGCGAGCACAATGATTTTGTCAAAAACTTTTGACCAACTCATTTGTATATGCTGTTGTTCTTGCCGTACTTTTTGTGGTATAGAGCAGCACCCTGTTGTTGCCAAGTCCGGGTGCTCATTGACCCATTTACTTATTGTTAAAAATGAGAACAATTAGTTTGTTTTCCATTTTATAGAATTTTTCAGTTTATGATAGCTATCAAAATTTTGATATGGGAAGAGTTATTGTGTAAATGCCGAGGCTGGTAGGCTGCCTTGACAAAAAAAAGTTATTGCATAAATGTAATTTGTACGGACATTGTGATGTGACTTTTTAGTCGCTGTCTCTGTTTAGTTTGTTTAACTGTTTTTTGGTCTGACCAAATGGCACTTTTGAGTTTCAAAACAACTGAGAAGTTCTCTAACCAAGGATAATATGTGGAATAGTGTAGTGTTCGATTAACCACTGGTTTTATAAGTTTTTTTAAAATAGATATGTTTTCTCTGTTTGGACGATACACTTGGAGGCTCTAACACAACGGTGTTCTTTGCTTCTATGCCAAGCAGGAACCTTTTACAATTTGTTCGATCTGCTAGAAGGTAATGCTGTTTAGATCGGCAGTGTTTCAGTGCCTTAAGGAAAGAGCAGGAAGACAAAATTTGCACGTATAGGAGTTATGTCGTGGAAAAAACATGACGCTATTAAGGGTGGCATGTGTTGGAAAAGTGTAGTTATATCAATAACTAATACTAGTAGGAAAAGAGAGTACAAGCTTGCTGAATTGTTTCTGTACCTTTTTATGTACCATCTTGGTACCTTTTTAATAAATATTGTTACTTATTAAAAAAAAAACTTGCTGAATTGTGTGACATTCTCATCTAAAGGCTTTCGCTAAATGTTATTTCATTTTATTTAAGAAAGAAGCTTACTCTAAAACTTATTTGATTTTCTTTAAGAAAGAGGCTTATGCTAAAGCTTAAATTGTTAGAGAGAACATTTATTTACTTATGTCTTGAACACGCCCTCGTACGTGCGGCTTAATTCTTTTAAATAGTCCAAGCATGTGAAAATTCTTTTTAATAATAGGTGGTAGTGGGACTTGAACGTAGTACCCTTCCCTTATTTGATATTACTAGTCTTTGGGTACATGCATTGCATGCACCCTTATTAATGAATATATATTTCTTAAAGTCTTGTAAATTTTTTTAACGAATATATTTAAGTTTTATGAAAAATTAATGGAAAAATTTCAAGTCCTGAAAATAATGAATGTTATTTAATTAACTCAGTAAAGGAAGAAATCTTACATCAAAAAACCCGCCAAATGCCTTATTGAATTATTCACAACAACAACAACAACAACCCAATATATTCCCACAAAGTGGGGTCTGGGGAGGGTAATATGTAGACAGGCCTTACCCCTACCCGAAAGGGCAGAGAGGTTGTTTCCAATCGACCCTCGGCGCAGGGAAGAGAAGGAAAACAAAAACAAAACTATTGAATTATTCACATTTTATTAAATTTCACTAAACGACATGAATGCCACATTTTCGATTAATTAACTATCAAGTTCACGGCAAAATGAAAAATAACAAATTTTTTTTCTCATCCTTCTGCTTGGAAATTCAGTTTCATGATTGAGTTTCCCCTTTCTTCTACCGATGCTGGGGGTCCAGCCCTCGTGACGCAACACGACTGAACGACTTAATGTTTCAGGTTCACAGGAAGATTCTGGACAGAAGCTTTTTATGTTCACTCTATTGTAATATATGTGGTCATAGTTAACATCAATTTTTTTGTTGAAAAAATGTACCTCAAATGTTAGAAATCTGAAATAATAATATACACGCACGATTCACATGCATATTTATATATTAAATTTGGATTAATGTGCGTAGGTAGTGTTAAAATAGTGATGTTAAACCACTCATGCCCAAGAACATTAATTATTCAAAGTATTGGAAAAGAAACTTTTTATGCAACTATGAAAATATTGATCAAGACAAAAAGTCTAGACTGTATGGCTAAAATTATGCAGTTAAGTGTAAAAAATTCAACAACATTATGTATAATAGCTGAAGATAAAAGATATTTTAATTTCTCTATATAAATTTCATGATGAGAAAAGATAAATTATACATTCCTAGAATTTCTATAAGAAAATTTATAGAATCCTAGAGTCATTTGCATTATGATTCTATTATTAGTTGCCTTCCTTTTTTATTTTCGTTTGAAAATTTTGGGGACATATTCTTTTTAACTTATTCTTTATTTACCTAGTGTTTTAGGAATGTTTTTTTAAGCTCCATACATAACTTAACTGTCCCTAAATTTCAAATAAATTCTTTTATGTAAAAGTTGATTTTGAAGTATTAAATATTAGAAAATTAATATGCAAGGTATTATAGTTATATTATATACTTAGTTAAAACAAGGAAATAATTTATATAGGATCAAATCTTAATGAATTTTGAAGTCATAAATATTAGGATCATACATAATTCAAATAAGGAAAGATCTAATAATTTTTGTTTATTTTATAGTCCTAAATGTTACGAAAATAAATCCTAATATTAGTAAAAGACTATTTTGTTTAGTGTGAACTCTATTTTTAGAGGGTAAAATAGACGAACGACATTTCGCTAAAGGGCTTCGTGCTTTTAATATAATATAGATATACATATTGAAGTGTGTGACCATCTCATCAAATAGTCTAAGCTAAAACTTAAACTATTAAAGAAAGTACACTTTATTTACTTAATTATGTCCAACACTCTTCCTCATATGTGGTGTTGATTCTTTTTTCATGAGCCAAATACGTGGAAATTCTTTTTGATAATGGCTGGCGGCAGGACTTGGATCGAGGTCTCTAAGATGCATTTTCTAGGGGTTGTACTATTCATCCATTGCACTTTCCGGGTGCTATTCTTAAATAAAATGTTCATATACATTTTCAAAAAGAAAAGAATTCAACAAATCTTAACCAATACGACTTGCGCATTTCATCCATAAAATCCTTTTGTGTTATAGCATATAATGAAATACCTTATATACGTATTGGACCTCATTAAATGAAGATATATGGCAGCAACTCATTAAAGACCAAAAAGGTAACAAAGACGACGGAAAGGAAGCTGATGCAATCAAGTCTAGCTTCCTTTTTTGATAATTCGCCAGTATCAGGTTGATACTGTTTTTGTTTTAAAAAAATCTTACCTTATCAATTATAAATAAAATTAAAAAAGAGGACGGATAGGACCTGGACATTATCATACTTAGATGGCAGACTATCTATGCCAGGATTTGTGCTCTTGCTTTATACATACAAAGCCTTTGATTTTGCCTAAAATTTATGTAATTTGGTAGTCTTCCATCCTTGTGGGCTTGTATTTTACTTCTTAACTGTGAAGAACTATCCAGTTTGCAAACAACCATGTAGAGAGAAAAGTACAAATAGGCTTTATCTCCAATCAATAGATCCAAATAATACGAGTCGCCCACAAATCTTGTAATTATGAAGAAATCCTTTGGAATTGCAAGACAAGATCAAAAGGTAGGAGGGGAAGGTATTAGGACTAAATCCCACCTCCAGAGCAAAAACTGAAAGATCTAGTAGAAGTTAAATGCACAGGTAAAGTTGATCATTCTTCTCTTTGGCTGCTTTGAAATTATTCACAACTATTTATTTTGTTCATGAAATGAAAGGATCTAGTCTCTACCCGAGTCTAAGGGCATTTGAATAATTTTATATTTGTTGAAGTAGGTGTACGAAGTTTACATTGCCTCATACAAATTTTCTTGTGTTTGGCTTGGGCGCAAACTTCACTTGTGTAAACTAATGGTTTGGGAAACATAATTATGTGAGAACATTGTGCTTAATGTGATCCTTGATTGGTGAAGTGTTTGGTTGGGCTGCTGGCTGCATTGCTGTTCTACCGATTGTTCTATCTTATTGTCTCTGTTCTCATAAAGATTTTATGCTCTGAAACTATGTTAAGTATGCTGGTTTACTTCCTATCCTTATTCTGCGAGGAACTTGATATATATTCTTATGATTCATTCATGTTGTAAGAGCTAAGTTTTTGACACTGAATACTTCAAATGTTCTCCCAGATGTGGTCACGAGTTTTGTTATACATGCGGAGCTGAGTGGAAGAACAAGAAACCAACATGTTCCTGCCCAATATGGGATGAGCGAAATATCATTTATGGAAATAGACACCAACCAAGGAGAGCCTGATCAGGATGTCATATTTCCGGTCTATTTTGCACCTGAAGTTTTGCAGAGACTGGTCATCAGTGGGAGGGAGATGGGAGTATATACTTCTTTCATATGTACAGTTCTTTTAATTCGTGGGGCACTTGTAATCATTATAATACATGCTGCAATTATGACAATAATAGTAGATATTAGATGTGTCCAAAGCACCCTCCCTCAACTAGGAGTTTTCAGATACCTGAATTCCCTTTTTTGTTTGTTTTGATTGTGCTAGTCTATAGCTTTTTTATTTTGGTTTCCCGTATCTGGCACCTCTTTTGGGCCTTGGCTAATTTAGATTAGCGCCAGAAAATTTCACTTTTGGGGGCAAGTGTTTTCTAGCAAAGATAACTTCATTCTGAGTTGTTTTCTTTTTCAAACATGTATTGGTATGATCAAAACCATTGTTCATGGATTATTGTCTCCAAGCATTAAGAACAGTGAATGAACCTTCTCATGACGGGCATTAGGGGTAAAGTAAAGGTTGATCAAGTCAATGATGCATGCTTAACTGGTCTTTTCTGATAATTGGTCATGGTCGGATTGAGACGCGACCCGAACTCCCATGGAGGCAGCATGGCTTCCTTGTGGCTAGGGGTGAAGAATTTTGCCAGCACTTTAAAGTAAAAAGAAATGAGAGAAAAAAAAAAATCTATCTTTAGTAACCAAGGGTAGATGTAGGAAGGCTTACGGTCTAGTATCAAGGCTTATAGTCCGGTGATATTAATGAAAATTTCTCACACGATGTGTGTGGAATTCGATTTTATTTTTCAATTGTCCTCCTCCTTGTTTTTATTCGATCCGTTTTTCTTTCTAAAAACAAAAAATTCTCATGGTAATTGAGCAAATTTTAAAAGTAGGTGAAAACTATTGAAGAGCAATAGAGCACTCCAAAATGTGTCCTGACAATTAGTAAAATATGAGAAAAGCACGGGTAATAACGAGTACCGAATATCCACGTGCATATATGAACTCCAGCATCACTTTTATCAATATATGCAGAGAAAACTAAGTTGACATCAACTTGTGAAATTACCACAATCCAAAGTGTAAAATTCCAAGTTGGTATTCTTGGGCATTTCTCAGATTGCCTACGATGTAAAGAAATATAAAAACTATATCATAGTAAAAAAAATAGGGGAAAGGGTAAATTTTGATTTAACTTCTCCTTCTGTTATATTTTGTGTAAATTTACAACATATTGGATGCTTTTCCTACTCATTTAAGCCCACATCCTTTTTTTTTCAAACCTGAAATAGCCCATATTGTGTATAAGATATAAAAGTTTTTTCATTCATTAAACCAACTCAAGTAGGGGAATCAAATAAGGATGCCCTCTATCACCTTATATTTTCATCTTGTGTATATAAATGCTCTCTTGTCTGATACTTTATCAAGTAGATACTCAACTTTGGGACCCCATTAGCCTGAATAACCATCACACAGATATATCCCACTTATTTTTTACTCTAATGACAAAAGTAGACAAAAAAACTATGGCACTATCAAAAATTGTCTCAACATCTTTTGTGAACTGTCGGGGGCAAAAAATTAACAACGAGAAATCTAAAATAATGTTCTTGAAAAATTGCCCTACTCTGTTGGCCAAGGAAATAGCCTCAGGTTTCAACATTAAAATTACTAAATTTTTTGGCCTTTGGGAACTATCTAGGCTTTCCAATTCAATAATGCACCCAAAGTATCTGACTATCAATTCATAATTGATAAAATAAGGGTTAAACTTTTCAATTGGAAATCAAATCTCCTGAATATAGCATGAAGGACTACTCTAGCCCTAGCTACCCTTAACTCAATTCCCAACCACGCCATGTAATACACCATGTTCCCCACTAAAATTCATAAGCAAATTGATCAACTTCAAAGGAATTTTATTTGGGGTATCACGACGGATCATAAAAAGCTCCATCAAATTAATTGGAATATTATCACAAAGCCCAAAATATAGGAGGACTAGGAATGAAAAATGCCTATTCAAAAAATAAAGTTTTGCCAAGTGATTTGTAATGGAGACTGCTCAACAATATAATCACTCCCTGGGCAAATCTTCTAATTCGTAAATATAGTAATAGGAGATACAACAACTCCTCTTTCACATGGAAAATTATTCTTAAGGGGTGGAGAACTTGTAGTCAAGAAATTCAATGGCTCCCCAGTAGAAACTCCAACCTAAATAGTTGGGAGACTCGATGGATCCCCCGCTTACGACCAGTGGCGAAGCCAGGAAATTCAATAAGGTTTTTCAAACATTTGCTATTGGGCTATGTAAAGGTGTTCAAAGTCTATTTTTAATCAATAACAAGTAATATTTTACCTTATACGGAGTATAATTTTCCGGTGAAGGGTGGTAAGTTGACCACCCTTGAATGCATGTAGCTTCGCCCCTGCTTACCACCCTTGAGAGGATGTATTGAAGGTCCTCTTCAAATAAATGAAAGCACTCTTCCGATAAAAAATGTTCTACACAAAGGGAAGCAGAACTTCGACAATATTTCTTTTAACATCCTTCCCACCATCTTGAACAATGTTAATTCAATAACTCAACCTCTTCAAAAATTTTATAAACCATTATGGAGGCTTAGCCCAAATGGGATATTCAATACCAAATCATGCTACCAACTACTAAACCACTGGGACACCGAGAATAACCATGAGATCAACTGGATATGGAAATTACAATATCCTAATAAAATAAAGTTTTTACTTTGGCAATTCCTTCATAGTAGAATCCCTTGCCGATCATATCTCCTCCGCATTGAGATTAACATCAACCCTAATTGCCCCACTTGCCAAGATCAAGAGGAGACAATCAGTTACATTTTCTTTAAATGTCCTATTGTCTTATACCTATGGAAAAATTTAAAAATTGAAAATCTTGATTTTAACGGGGATACTCATTGGCTCATCCAATTAAAGGACATGAACATTAACACTCTTCCCCTAAAAATTTCTTGAAATAATCTACTGCTTTTTATTTTATGGGAAATTGGATTAATAGAAACAGCAATAATCGATAACACTCACTATTCCCCCGTATGAAAGACATTGTAATCTGGCATTTGAATTTCTATTATTCAACTCTACAAGAGTTGCACCCACTGATAAATCTTCTATAAACATAAAATGGCATCCCCACAATGACACTGGTATAAACTCAATACTGACGGGCCTTTCAAGAATGAGGGTATCAAATCAGGCATGGGAGGAGTATTTAGAAATTATTTTGACAACTGGATAATAGGTTTTCAAAAGGTAGACAAAGCTCTCTCTCCTCTTCACTCAGAGCTTCAGGCAATCTATGATGGTCTTCGAATAGTAATAGCTTACGACCTATTCCCGCTAGAAGTGGAAACAGACTCCACATAAGCCATCAATGCAATCAACCATGACCACTTTGTTTCAACTAACATTGCTTATGCATGCAGGTCATTGATGCTCCAACGGAAGGACCTGCTCCTACGATATAAGTTTCGTGATGGAAACCAAGTGGTGCATCTTCTGGCAAAGGATGCATGAAAAAAAAGAATATTGGCAGCCAAGCAAGGACAATGCAAAATTATATCCAACTCCACCTCATTTTGTGAACTTACAATTATCAAAGGATGTGGATGGAATCTACTACTACAAAAAGTCGCTAAATATTACGGCTTGTAATAGACTTAAATTAGTAGGGAACCAACATGTCACCAATATTGGATCAAAATACGTGGCGATTTTCATATTCGAAATATATGTACTAGCAACAACTTCGAGTTTTTATATATAATATATATCCATATTATCAAAAAAAATTACTAGACTTTGTTCTCTCTTTTCATCCGCTTCTCACTCGGGGTAACTAAATTTTTGAGACACTTAAAAACTTATATCAATTTTTAAGAAAAAAAGTAATAAGAATGGTGTAGGAGGGATAGTTTTATGATTAGTATTAATAACATAATTTTTAAAAACCCCAAAGTTTTCTTATTTAGATAAAATTCTCCTCCTCCTCCACCCCCTATTCCTTCTCCCACTCTTCCCCTCTTCCTCTCGCCACCCGTCCTCTTCCCCTTGTCCTTCATCTCGTAATGCTCTTCTCTATCCTTCAGCCTTTCCTTATCCTCAAATATTTAGGGAGATGTTTCAAACATCTGGTGAGATGTTTCAAACATCTGTGGAGATACCTGAAAGATACAAGGAGGTGTTCACCAAATTTTATTATTTTTTTCTTTTTCGCTAACATTTCAATCTACTAGATAAAAGGAAAAAGCAAACGAAATATCCTGAGATATGTTTCAAACATCCCGAGAAATGTTCCAAATATCTCTCGGGATATTCTGAAAAATACTCATCCTACGATGTTTCAAAATATCTCGAGGGAGGTTTTGTATAATACGCACTTTCTGAAATGTCACATTTTTCTCTTTCTCTCGCATATTTTAAACCACTAGAAGAAAAAGGAAAAAGATAATGAAGAGGGAGAAGAAGAAAAAAAACAAGGATGAAGAAGAAGTAGATATCGACAAAGCACCAACAACAACAAAAGTTGAAGAGAAATAAGAAAATAGGGGGAAGAAGAAGAAGAAGAAGAAGAAGAAGAAGAAGAAGAAGAAGAAGAAGTAGAAGAAGAAGAAGAAGAAGAAGAAGAAGAAGTAGTAGTAGTAGTAGTAGTAGTAGTAGTAGAAAGAAGAGGGAAAAGAAAATTTAAAATAAGTTGAATGGGTGAGGTATTTTTAGATTTTTGAAAATTTTAATATTTACCCACAATATTTTCTATTTTTAATCTGACCCTGACACATTTGAAATCTTGTGTAAGAATGTGAGACGCATTTTTTGGTTAATAAAAGAAGGGTGATTAAAGGAGGTCAAGGTCAAATTAAAAATAGAAAAAGTTGTAGGTAAGTATAAAAATTTTTGAGATACTTGAAAACTTATATCAATTTATAGAACGAAAGTGTTAAGAATATATAGGGTAGGAGGGACATTTTTATAATTTATATTACTGACATAATTTCTTATCTACATAAAGTCTCCCCCCATCCTCTATTCCCTATTCCTCCTCCTACTCCTCCCCTCCTCCTCTTCCTGCCACTCCTCCTCCCCCTCTTGTTCCTCCATCTGGAAATGCTCCTCTCTATCCTCTAACCACTCCTTATCTTCAAACACTTAGGGAGATATTTCAAATATCTAGGGAGAAGTTTCTAACATATGTGGAGATGTTCCAAATATCTAGTGAGATGTCTGAAACATATAAGGAGATGTTTTACCAAAAAAAAATTCTCTCGCATTTCAAACTACTAAAAAAGGAAGAAGCACATCCCAAAAGATGTTTCAAATAATCTGGGGATGGTTCAAATATCTCTTACGATATTTTGTAAAATACTCATTATGTGGATGCTTCAAAGTATCTCGTGAGATGTTTTGTACAATACTCACTTTGTAAAATTTTATATTTTTTTTCAAAATGAAGAAGGAGATGAAGAGAAAGACAAAGAAGAAAATGAAGAAGAAGATG
>JASVEL010013084.1:0-10849 GCA_032618575.1 Nicotiana noctiflora
GACAGAGACAAAATAGCAGCAATAACGAACGTATAAGGGAAAAAAGAAAATAAGGAAGAAGAATAAGAGAATGAGGAAGAGAAAGAACAAAGAAGGAGAAGAAGAAAAAGTGGAGAGGAGAAAGAGGAGGAAAATGAAAATTTAAAATAATTTAAATAGGTGCGAGTGTTATTAAATTTTTGAAATTTTTAATTTTTACCCACAATTTTTCATATTTAAATCTGACCCCAATACATTTGAAGTCTTACGTAAGAATTTAAGACATGTTTTTTGGTTAACCAAAAGAAGGGTGATTAAAGGGGGTCGAGGTTAAATTAAAAATAGAAAAAATTATGGATAAAATTAAAAAATTAAAAAATGAGGGAAATAAGTTTTTGAGACACATAGAAAAATTATATCTATTTTTAAGACAGAAGTATTGAGAATGCTTCATAGTTCTATAACTCTCCCAAATCTCATGTAATGGTTCATTCGGCTCTTGCTTGAATGCTAAAATCTCATCTTGAAGTGTAGCCATGTGCCTAGAAGTGAAGAACTTAGTAATAATTTTTTTTGGCCAACTCATCCCAATTGTGAATAGAATGGTTCGGTAATCATTCCAACCAATAAGGGAAAAAGTCATAGCCATAATGCATCATCGGAGACATTTGTTTGTTTGCTCCTGCAACAAGTACCCACAAAACCCTTAAAATTTTTATACGTATTTTGAGTTGGAGCACTGGTGAAGAAATCTCGGTTCTCAAGCAAAGTGAGCATCACATTGGTGATCTGAAAATTGTCTGCGCTAATATAGGGAGGGGCTATTGTACTAGAATATCCTTCATTAGGTAATACCCTGTGTGGAGCCGTTCATGGTGGAGGTGAGGGTGGAGGGGTACATTGTCATAAGGCACCCCTCCTCTTCTATTGGCTTGAGGTTCAAGAGGTACCTCCTTAACTTGATCATCCTCGTCGTCCACTTTTCCCAAAGGCATTTTCTGAGATCATTATTTGCCGCCATGGTTATACCTGAAATTATTTCACACAAGTTAGTAATACGGAAGGAAAAGAAGATATTCCAAAAATAAACCATAATATATAGCTAATACTGTTTTAACTCCCCGACAATCAAAAATTGATGACGTCCAAAACACACCTCGTTAAGAAATATGATACAGTCATATGCAATATATTTTACCCAAGTATGAGTCTAAGTCGAATCCACATGGAGTTATAAGGGGTGCTAGGAGTATACACTTGAAGAAAGCGAATGGATTAACTAAATTTGCAATTCCACAAAAAGTTTTTGATTTCTATTTCTACTATTACTTTAACAATGGTAAGCTAAGTAAAAGAAACTAGAGATAAACGATTGCTTTTGGTACTTTTTCAAATAGTTAAAAAGCATAGGGATGTGACCATAACCTAGATGTTCGCCTAATAGTTTAAAGACTTTAATACTTATTTTGTTGATTGAAGTGTATTATAGCTCTCAACTCGATGTTACCCACTCAATACCTTTCAATGGCTTTCTCAAGTCCAAATAGGTATCAAGCAAAATAGTTGATATGAGCTCAAGTCGGGTTCTTACTATCTCTTGTTTGACCCTTTAACTAGGCTAATCAAACTCTCAATTTGCCTAATTTCTAGTTAGTCAAGTTATCCTAGACTAGGTCACTCTTTCTCAAGTAGAGACTAAGTCAAGATGGCATGAATCAATGTTTGCAACCATTAATCTTAAAGTTGAAGCATGAACTATGCTATATAATCAATAGCTAATCATAAACAAGTATTAAATTAATACACACTAGGGTTAGGTGATAACCCAATTAAAAATCTAGCTACTCATAATAGGAATTCAAGAAAATAAAGAAGAAATGCTAATTAAACTCATAATCAAAGATAAAAATGATAAAAAATAATATTTAAACACTAAAATGGTTATAAACTTCCTAAAAAGGTAAAAGGTAACTGCTACAGCAGATTAAGCTTCGAAACTTAACTTAAAATTGTGAAACTCGCGTATTAATAGTGGGCTATACTTCGAAAGGAGGGGGCTATGACACTTGACAAATCTTTTGGCGTTGGTCATCCTGGCCAGAAGTCGTCTGAGGGCGACTTCACCGTAAAATCGATAGTGGTAATATGTATATTTCTCCAAGTATGTTTGTATAGAAGCACATGTTCTTGACTTTGAGATAAAAATATATACTTCTAATTTTACAAAGAGTGGTTTGGAGTTAAGAGTGGGTGAAAGACAAGAATATTTTTCTTACCAAAAAAATACAAGAATATTTTAATGAGAAAATACATAAATTGCCCATCAAACTTGTTCGAAAAAGTCATTTACACACCTTAACTTTACGAGCGACCTAGGTCCCCCCTATTCTTGTTTGGGGTGAATTTAAGACCACCATAAATAGTGACGTAGCAAAGGCAATAATTTCACCCACTAAACTCGCGCGTAAGAGGGAAATAATTTTAATGTGCGTCCCTTTTTCTTTTACTTCTTCTTTTCCTATTTTTTTTTCTCTTTTTGTTTTCTCTCTCCACCTTTTCTTCTTCCTCTCACCATTTTCCTTTTCCTCACCATTTTCCTTTTCCCATCCAAGACACTATGGTGTCTTCAGAATTAGTGTTTTATGATATGTAAATAAAAGTTAGGAGTTTGATTTGTTTTTTCGGATTTTCAATAAATTTTATTTTTTGAATATAGATAAAAATTTTATTGGTTGTAACCTGCAATTAATCAACAAGAGTTTGTTAGTGGTGGACCAATTACATTTGTGGTTGTAGCACAATTATATTAATGGAAATCATATCAACAAACAATTAGCTCTAAGATTGAACAAATTGGTTCATGGCTGGGTTACTTTTTCAAATTAACTATTGACTTTTTAGCTTATGTTCCTTCTTGCTTCAATGCCCCGAAACGTATTGCTGGTACAATAATTACAATCATCATCTTTAATAGATATCTAGCATACAACATCCAACATCCATCAATGGTGGGGGAGCTCCGATGGCTCGGGCAAAAGGTGAAGAATTTGGAAAAGAAAGCTGAATATGAGAGAACGAGGAGAGGGGAGGAACAAAGAAGAAAAAAATCACATTTGACTTTTGGTGAAATGACAAAATAGCCCCTCACATAAATGGGTGAAAGGACAAAACAGTCCCTCAAAACAAAATAATTAAATAAGTGAATTAAATAAATAAAGCAGATATTAACACGTGGCGCGCGTGTACTATACATCCCACCACAAGACTGACTAAGCGTTATCAATGGGGTATTAAATTCACCCCAAATAAGAATAAGGGGGATATAGGTCGCCCGTAAAGTTAAAGTGTGTAAATGATTTTTTCGAACAAGTTTGATGAGCAATTTATGTATTATCTCTATTTTAATAGAGGGAAAAGAAGATGAGAACATTTTAATAGTGTTCAGTTTAGGTTTATTCTGATCTTTTGGAGTGCATGGGTCTATGAGTTAAGAAAGGTAGAAGAAGATTAGAATATTTTAATTGAAAAAAGGGTGGGTTAATTAGTGGAACCTGGTTGCTTGGCTGTTGATAATGACAAAATATTAGAGGAGTAAGATGTCACGGCAGAGGGACATTAGGGCAAAGGACAATTGTGCAAACTTTGTTAGTGGTAAGGGTGAATCTGGACAAAAAGTATAACGCGGATAAATATATAAACTATATACTAATCCCTCCGGTCCAAAATAAGTAATTTTTTGGCCTTTTTTTTGTTGTCCAAAATAAGTGATTTTTTCGAATTTCAAGAATGACTTAATGATGTTTTTCCTATATTGTCCTTGGAGTAAATAGTGTTGGAATATGTGTTAGGAGTGTTTATGTGAGATAGTAAGGTTAAAATGATAAATTCTATTGCTAATTAATGCTAAAATATGACTTTCTTAATATACGTGAAAACATCTAAAAAAAATCACTTATTTTGGACCGGAGAAAATATAATATAGTGGCAAATTTGGACCTTTTCTCAAATAAACATAAAGAAGTGTTAAAGGAAAATGAGAATATCCCGGAGGCAAGCCCTTATCAATAAAGGCATATAGGCAGACTGCCCTCGTATCATAGTCGCACTCTCCGAGCCTCATTTTTTGTGCTGCATCAAACGTGGTCGACACTACAGAACAACAGAGACATTTTAGCAAACACTTAGAGCGCGAAAGAATGAGCGGAACAGTGAAGAAGATCGCCGACGTGACATTCAGGGCCGGCAAGACTATTGATTGGGAAGGAATGGCGAAGCTTCTGGTCACCGATGAAGCTCGCAAGGAGTTCGCTAATCTACGTCGCGCCTTTGATGATGTCAACTCTCAACTTCAGACCAAATTCAGCCAGGTTCCCTCTCCTCTTTCTCTATATTTTCATTTTTCCCAATATTTATATACTTATTTTTAATAGTTTAAGGATCTTTTCGAATTTTAAAATAATTTTTTGCTTATCTTTCATGTGGATCTAGGTTTTGATTGTTGGTTTTTCCATTCTATGGTTTGTCATTTGTGGATCTATTATTAGATAGCTTACCAAGGAATCATTAATTGATTTGGTATGGTAATTTGGTTGACTGAAGCATGTTTCATGTTTGTGAAATTGAAATTTTGTTTTTGTTTGTGTGTGCGTGTGTGAAAATCTGTTGCCATAACTCACTAATACATTTGTTCGTAGAACAATTCAAGTGGCAAAATAATAGAATAAGGAACTTTAAAAAGACAAGACAAAGAAACTTGCTTCAATTAGGTGATGGCTGACTCATTAGATGATAAAATGAATAATGCTAGATTTTTGCTTCTGGAGATTTAGAAGACAAAGGAAATGAAAGCTTTCACCTCCTCTGCCCTTTCCTTCCCTTCTATGAACTGAAAGCAAGGACAGATGGGCCTATAAATAAATCTCCGAGGTGATTAGATAACTCATTATGTTTACCTCAATAAGCAAGATGAACTTTCTATCTGCAGAAGAGAACTCTAAGGTTGATATGTAGCATTTCAGCATGAACCTTATGTCTTTCCTCTCTATTAGTCCCAAAACCATTCTCTTTTTTTTATTGGGCAGCTTCTCTATCCTCACAAGGCAGGGGTAAGGTCTGCGTACACACTACCCTATCCAAACCCCATTGTATGGGATAATACTGGGTATGTTGTTGTTTTGGGATGATGTCTTTGGGCTTCCCAGTGGCATATATTGGGCAGAACTCTTAACTGCTATATTTATCTAGAAAGACAGAAGAATCATACGACTTACTAGGTTATATTGCTCCTGAGCACTTGTTATTCCATTATTTATGCAATCGGAGGAATGAAATCTGTAACTGAAAGAACTGTAGATGAATCTTCTGTTTCCTCGTAAAGGAAGACATGCTGTATAATATGGAAACCCATACTAAAATTTCTAAATTGCTGCAGTTAACCCAAAGAGACGTACTAAAGTCAAGAGGCTAGAAAATGCTACGTCCAGCATTCACATCTTGGTCCTTGAGGAACCTGCTTTTTGGGGGGACTATGCAAGAACTCCAGATCATTCTCTTGAAACTCATCCTCTTCATTGTAAATTATCCGCTTCTTCCAGAATGACCTGAACTAATAGCAATGGAGATTCTACTGCTCCTTAAGCGAGCACAATGATTTTGTCAAAAACTTTTGACCAAATCATTTGTATATGCTGTCGTTCTTGCCGTACTTTTTGTGGTATAGAGCAGCGCCCTGTTGTTGCCAAGTCCGGGCGCTCATTGACCCATTTACTTATTGTTAAAAATGAGAACAATTAGTTTGTTTTCCATTTTATAGAATTTTTCAGTTTGTGATAGCTATCAAAATTTTGATATGGGAAGAGTTATTGTGTAAATGCCGAGGCTGGTAGGCTGCCTTGACAAAAAAAAGTTATTGCATAAATGTAATTTGTACGGACATTGTGATGTGACTTTTTAGTCTCTGTCTCTGTTTAGTTTGTTTAACTGTTTTTTGGTCTGACCAAATGGCACTTTTGAGTTTCAAAACAACTGAGAAGTTCTCTAACCAAGGATAATATGTGGAGTAGTGTAGTGTTCGATTAACCACTGGTTTTTAAGTTTTTTTAAAATAGATATGTTTCTCTGTTTGGACGATACACTTGGAGGCTCTAACACAACGGTGTTCTTTGCTTCTATGCCAAGCAGGAACCTGAACCTATTTTTTTTTTTTTTTTTTTTTGATAAGGCAGGAACCTGAACCTATTAACTGGGAGTATTACAGAAAAGGAATTGGTTCTCGCTTGGTAGACATGTACAAAGAGGCCTACGAGAGTATGTGCGACTTCAGATTCTCGTTTTCTGCTTCAAATCTTTTTCTTATTATTTTTGTAATGATTAATCTTTTTCTTACTTTATTAGAATGCTCTTGTTGTACCGTTACTGTTACATCTCTCTTTTTTCTTTTGAGAATTGGGCCTTTACAATCAAGTAGAAAGCCTCAATGGCCATATTCTAGGAGCCCAAACTATGTGATTGAATAAATCATCCTACGGGAAGGGCTCCTTCTCCCTCCCCGTCTTCAAACTCTTATTCTTATTTTTCATAGAAAAATCCCTAATCAAGGATAGAACAAGAGCTGTTTTGCAACATATTTTACTTTGGAACTGTTGGCCAGAAATCTTTTTCTGAACTGTTAAGTAAGTATATTATTGATATAAACAGCAAAACACAAAGACTGTTTTGTAGATACAATCCAGACTAGAGTGTGGAACAGTCCAGTTCAATTTGCATTTTCCTCTTCTCCTGCCTCTTAATCAAAATTCTTGCCAGATCCTTTTCATTTCTGCGTTAATACCTTATTTTGGATCTAGCAAGAATAGACGACAATTCATGATATCTGAAAGAGTACTCCTATTTTCCTGCATACTTTGAATCTTCCATGGATATTAACATTACTTTCTTCACTCACCTAGCTTATTATGATTTTACAAAATTAAATATTGAGTTAAGCTAGCTCAGCTCAAAACATTTTCAACGCAATCCTCTATACTGTTAGATTTGTTGCTCCAAGCCTCAAATTCCTTCTAAGTATTCACTGCATAGCGGCAAAGCCAAAAAGGTCTAACAGTTGCACCATCTTTGTATAATAGTGCTGGTCTCATAGTTCAGATGAAATTTCATCTTGAAGTCTAAGGCAATCTAGTATTTCATCTATACAAGGCTCTGTTACTATTGGACTAATGGAGCTTATAAGTTGTAACCATATTCCAAACTCCAATGATATTTGATGGCTTGTCCTAACTGTTTTCAACTTTCTGAGTTGTTCTCTTTAGACTAAAGAATACCTTTTATTCTTGTACTAAGTTTCTGTAGTTTTTGAACAATGTTTCTTGCAGGCATTGAGATCCCCAAGTTTGTGGATACAGTGACTCCTCAATATAAACCCAAATTTGATGCCTTGGTAAGAGAAAAATAATACTCTCGGTCCTTACCTTTTTTTATCATTCACTAGCTATAATTGTCGTGGTTACTAAAATTAACTAGTCCAAAATACTTGTCATTTTAGAAAATCAACATGTAATTATTTTTTTTCCCATCTTGTCCTTGGTATTAATTATTCTTGATACTTGAAAACACTGATTATATAACATAGAAAACCTAAATTTGAAGAGTGAATAAGGGCATAATATAAAAAAAACCCTTCTTATTATTCTCTCCATTTCAATTTATGTGAACCTATTTTCTTTTTAGTCCGTGTAAAAAAGCATGACCCCTTTCCATATTTGGAAACAATTTACGTTTATGCAATGATTTATAGCCACACAAAACATATATGCCTCAAGTTACACCACAAGTTCAAAAGTTTCTCTTTTTTTCTTAAGCTCCGAACCTAGTCAAATAGGGTCACATAATTTGAAATGGAGGGAGTATTAGCTTCTTAAGAAACTTGTAAAAAGAGAAGCATGACAACTAAAATGGACGGGAAGGAGTATTTGTTATTGGTATTATCATACTACTACATAATTGGTTGAAAATTAATATAGGGAAATTATCAATTGCTCAAATCCTACAAACTCCTCATCTGAATCCTTATAAATTGTAGCTATTGCCTTAGAAAGGGATCCATCTTTTGGAATAAAAGTAAGTCTAGGTTGTCGAGCAAATGGAAATTAATCAAAAATACATGGCGTATATATTTCAGTAGAATCATTTTATCAAGTTATTTGCCCTAGCAAGTTAATTCCAGATATTCTCTTTTGTTGCCAATGGATTGATAGAATACCATTACATGATGCACGGCTTGAAGACAAATTGACATGGTGATTTGATGAAAATGCCAAATCACCCCCTGAACCTACCTTTTCTTCAGAAGTTTGATGCTAAGTTTAACACAAGGATGATATGGTTAAATTAACTTGTTCTCGATTGTTCTTTTCTATTGCAATAAATTGTAGTTGGTGGAGCTGAAAGAAGCCGAGCAGAAATCTCTGAAGGAATCTGAAAGATTAGAAAAAGAAATTGCAGACGTGCAAGAGTTGAAGGTGATGCAAAGTTGCCCCTAATTTTCTCTTATCTTCATGTATTCATATCAGTTACCCCTCTATCTAACTCAGTGTATGCATGACATTGTGCATTTCTATGGTTTTGTTTTGATGAACAGAAAAAACTTAGTACCATGACGGCTGAAGAATACTTCGAGAAGCATCCTGAGCTGAAGAAGAAGTTTGATGATGAAATTCGAAATGATTACTGGGGCTACTAGTTGGCTTCACATAGCAGTAGTTGGGTCAACTTTAGGATGGATTATCCAAGTTCATCCCTGGTTAGGAATAAAAGAGAAAGAACTACATTTTTGTTTCATTTTCTGGGTCCTTTTGTGAAATGCTAACTGCAGTGAATCTCGTCACTTGGACATCCTAATGTAGCCCTGCATTGGAGTCAAAAGATGTTCGAATTAATAGTTCAAAACCATGAATGAAGCAAATCGTGATCTCTTTTTTAGACGTTCAATGATTAAATCACTAGACTTTCTACATGCTACCTTAACATCAACATACCCGGTGTATTTTCACAAAGTGTATTTGGGGAGGGTAGTATGTACAAAGACCATGCCTTTACCTTTGAAGATAGAGAGGTTGTTTTTGCCTATGGTAGACTTTCGGCTCGATCAAAGCTAAATCACATTAGATATGACAAATAGAAAATGTAATAATAGTGATCTAATAATAGGGAACAAGAGGATAGCACTAGTACTATAGCTATGAAAAGGAAGTGCAGGTTTGGAAAAGAAATAGGCTCGACTAGTTACTAGCTTACTATCCTAATCTTCGATCTGGAAAAGAAATAGGCTCGACTAGTTACTAGCTTACTATCCTAATCTTCGATCTGCATATCCTTTTATAAAAGGTCATGTCCTCGTTAAGATGAAGATGTGTCATGTCCTTCCTGATCACCTCTCCCTAATACTTTTTCGGTCCACGTTTACCTCTCTTAGGACCTACCATTGCCAACCTCTCACACCTCATTGGGGCATCTGCACCTTTCCTCTTTACGTGCCCGAATCATCTCAATCTTGCTTCCCGCAACTTGTACACCACATATATGCCACTCGCACCTTGTCTGAAATATCTTCATTTTTAATTCTATCTCTCCTAATATGCCTACACATCCATCTCAACATGCTCATATCCATTCAATATGCCAACTTGTTTATAAGAAAATAATTTTCAATTCCATGTGCGAATTCTTATCATTTGTCAGCTGATGCATAAGAGTTGCGGATTTGAATAGTGGAATATTGAAGTATCCTTGCCGATCGACTTTGGCCGAAAGAGAATCTCGAAAGATTAATGTGCAAGTAGGATAGTAAATGAGTTGAAGTCACTTGAATGAAATAGATATTAAGTACATCTTATATTCGGGGATCAACTCATATTCTCGTTGAAATCAACTCATATTCTCATAGAAAAAGAGTGCAAATTTTCATTTGCTAACCAAATTCTCCCGGAGGTTCAAATTTTCATATGCTCCTAACATGCATGCAGAAATCTTTTCAAATACGACCATTTCAATTATGAAATTCATGCATGAGAATGTACCATTTAAAACAACTCATTTTCATTACAAAGGAATATACGTTAAAAGTAAAAGATGTTTCATTTATGCATCTTATATGAGTAACTATAGTTTTACAGCACAAAAGAATAATTACTGTCTGTGGAACCTTTATGACAAGAAATGAAAACTAGGCCCGTGATTATTAAAAGAACAGAACTATCCAGGCTTATTCAACTGAGAGAAGTGAAGCTGGCAAGCTGCCCTAATTGCGTATGGATTTGGAAAAGACAACCATTAATAAGCTGTAGCGATTCCCGAAAGGGAATTGCCACGAAAAGAGCTAGGAAAACCAATAAAGAAGAAGAAATAAAATACAGAGAAAAAAGATAGGTTTTCATTCAACATATGTTCTGCTTCTACGATGAGTCTAACAAAGTATAAAAGCGTGAACTATTGATAATATGCGAAATTTACATATAATCGAATATAGTTTATCCTACTTTGATGTGTTTTTCAGTGTTTTAAAGGTTGAAAGAAGATCAATTGAGCTTAATTGTTGAAGTTTGTTATGTAGGAAGCCAAGAGTGAAGATTTGAGGTTTGAAGAAAAGGAAAATGGGACACAGGCGGTGAAGTAACTTCAAAAAGCACAAGAAAAGCACTGGAAAATCTAGAAAACTCAACTAGACCCTGTGCGAAGCAAACTATAGCACAAGGGCAAATTTGCATGTGTTTTATCTTGAGGGGCAACTTAGTCATTTGGCTTAGGGACGTGATATAAAAGCTTCTAACCCTTATTTCAGCCGCATTCTTGACCTGGGAAGGCAAGGAACACCATT
>JASVEL010013085.1:0-91969 GCA_032618575.1 Nicotiana noctiflora
GGATAAGTGCCAGTGTATGCTTCGTACTGCGGGTATTCTGGAGTCTAGTGGAGTTGTTTTTGCTACATTCCAGTTTACAGGGCCTGCATTTAATTGGTGGGAGGAGTTCGAGAGGCATAGGCCTATTGGGGCAGTGCCCCTCAGGTGGCAGCAGTTCTCCACGGTATTTTTGGAGAAGTATGTACCCCAGTCACATAAGGAAGAGCTGCGTCGTCAGTTCGAGTGGTTGACTCTAGGAGATATGACAGTGACTCAGTATGAGTTGAGGTTTACATGGCTAGCTTGGCATGCTACTTGGATGATTCTGACAGATCACGAGAGGATTAGGAGGTTTGTGGAATTATATGATCTGCATATTGATTACTAGAGAGAGGGCTACAGTAGTTACATTTGAGTAGGTAGTTGATGCGGCTCGTCAGATCGAGACAGATCATCATCAAAAGTGTGATGAGAGGGAGGCTAAGAGGCCTCGAGGTTCAGGTAGTTTTAGTGGTGCTCCGTCTAGGGGCCATTTCCAGTGCAACAAAGGTCGTTCCTTCAAAACCCCTCAGTCAGGTCGTAAAGAGTCAGTAGGGGCTTCATCGGGTCGTGGTCATCAGGGTCATCAGCAGAGTCAGCCTACACTGAGTGCCCTTCCAGCTTAGAGCTCTACTCCTACTTCTTTAGCCTAGGGTTCATCTATAGTGAGGGGTTCCCATCAGTCCCCTTCTCCAGCTCCAAGTCTTTGCTACGAGTGCGGTGAGTTGGGTCATATGAGGAGACAGTTTCCCCGGCTCCGTAGTAGATAGTCTCAGCAAAGGGATTAACCCTCCTCTTCTGCTACTATTTCTTCAGCACTCACTCAGACATCTAGGAGTGGAGGCCAGGTAGCTAGAGGTCGCCCCAGGGGTGAGGACCGTACTGGCGGTGGTCAGGCTTGATCCTATGCCTCTTCCAGTTAGGAGAGACACCAGTGCATCAGATGCAGTCATCACAGGTATTATCTCAATCTGCCACAGGGATGCTTCTATCTTATTTGATCCCGCATCTACCTACTCCTATGTATCTTCATATTTTTCTCATCATTTGGGTACGACTGTGGTTGTCTTTCCTTGCTTGTGCATGTATCTACCCCGGTGGGTGATACTATTATTATGGATCACGTATATCGATCCAATCTTGTTACTATTGGGGCTCTAGAGACCCGAGTTGATTTTCTGCTACTGGTATGGTAGACTTTGATGTGATTCTAGGAATGGATTGGCTATCTCTTTACCATGCTATTCTGGATTGTCATGCCAAGATAGCTATGTTGTCTATTCTGGGTATTTCGAGGATCGAGTGGCGAGGCGTGACTGACTATGTACCGGCAGGGTGATTTCCTTCCTAAAAGCCCAACGGATAGTTGGGAAGGGTTGTTTGTCGTACTTGGATTTCATTAGAGACGTTGGAGCTGAGATTCCTAGTCTTGATTCGGTTCCAGTTGTGAGGGATTTCACTGATGTGTTTCCCGCGGACCTGTGGTGCATGCTGCCGAATAGGGACATTGATTTCGGTATTGATCTCGTGTCGTGCACTCAGCCCATCTCTATCCCTCCCTATCGTATGTCACTAGCAGAGCTAAAAGAGTTGAAGGAGCAGCTTCAGAAACTCCTAGATAAGGGGTTCATTCACCCGAGTGTATCACCTTGGGGTACACCGGTGTTATTCGTAAAGAAGAAGGATGGCACAATGAGAATGTGCATTGATTACAGACAGCTGAACAATGTGACAGTAAAGAACAAGTACCCACTACACTGTATTGAGGATTTGTTTGATCAGTTTCAGGGAGTAAGGGTATTCTCTAAGATTGACCTCTGATCAGGTTATCACCAGCTGAAGACTAGGGATTTAGACATTATGAAGACGGCTTTCAGGATGAGATATGGGCACTACGAATTTCTAGTAATGTCCTTCGGGCTGACTAATGCCCCAGCTGCATTCATGCACTTGGTGAACAGTGTATTTTGTCTGTATCTAGATTCTTTTGTAATAATGTTTAATGATGATATCCTGGTGTACTTGCGTAGCCAAGAGGAGCACGCGCAGCACCCAAGGGTGGTATTACAGAGATTGAGAGAGGAAAACCTTTATGCGATGTTCTCTAAGTGTGAGTTTTGGTGTCACGACCCGGATTTTCCCCCAACATCGGGATCGTGATGGCGCCTACTCGTGGTAGCTAGGCAAGCCACTGTATTCATACTATCCTGTTTTTAACACAATTTTAATTAAATAAATGCGGAATACTTTATCGAAATGGATATAACAAATCACAAAGTGAAAATTATACTGAAATCTTCTACCCAAGACGTGGAGTCACCAACTCACAAACTACTATGGAATACTACACATAAAAGTCTGAAGGAAATATAACATAATACTGTTTGTCTCGGAACAACGAGACTACAGCTATTCACATAAATAGAGAAAGAGACGCCGGGCCTGCGGACGTCTGGCTACCTCGGTCTCAAATGTGATCAACTCCCACGCAATCTATTTACCGCTGCTGCTGCTCCTGATCGTAACCTGGACCTGTGCAAAAACGCACAGAAGTGTAGCATCAGCACAACCGACCCCATGTGCCGGTAAGTGCCTGGCCTATCCCGGCGAAGTAGTGACAAGCCTAGGACCAGACACTCACATAAACCTGTGCAATTCAATATATATATGTGTGTACCACAAAATAACAAGAAATAGTCAAGTATTAACACAATAAGAAATACCACAAAGAATTCAACAATTAATCACAGTTAATAATTTCACAAGGAAAAGCAAAGTATAATGTAAACACAAGTAATATCACTTCAAGAAATAGCAAACAGTTGCACGGCATCACCCTTCGTGCTTTTACTCTCGTCCTCACCAAGTAAACAAATAGAGTACACGGCATCACCCTTCGTGCTTTATCACTCTTCCTCACCCAAATAACAATCAAATAAGTTCACAAGGAAAAACAAGGTGTAATGGAAACACAAGTAATATCAAGTCAAGAAATGGCAAATAGTTGCACAGCATCAACCAAATAAAATATAATGGAAAAACAAGTAATATTAATTCAAGAAATAGCAAGCAATTGCACGGCATCACCCTTCGTGCTTTTACTCTCATCCTCACCGGATAGACAAATAAAGTACACGGCATCACCCTTCGTGCTTTTACTCTCATCCTCACATCCATAGTACGGCATGATCCTTCGTACATGGTTCAATAACATGGCACGGCATGATCCTTCGTGCATAATCAATAAATAAACATGGCACGGCATTAACCTTCGTGCATAAATAAATAAAACATGGCACGGCATCACCCTTCGTGCATTATCACTCTTCCTCACCCAAATAACAATCACAGCTAAGGGTAAAGAAAGAAACAGTAATTCATAATCCGTCCCATCAAGGGCAATCAATAATTATCTTCACAACAAGTCCCAACCAGGGAGAACAATAACAATTCATCTGTAATATATCTCAAAATAATTATTTTCCAACGACTCACGGTCATACTAGACGCCAGTGTATGGATGCTCGTCACCACACCCCATACACCGCACTCGATCACATAACACATAGCACATAATCCTATTCCCTCAAGCTAGGATAGAACAAACACTTACCTCGAATGCTTATGAACAATCCAATCCGTGGAAATGTCTTTTCTTTCAATTTGGCTCCAATCCAACCGTATCTATACACAATTGATTTAATATCATCAATTCTACTCCACAAACTAATTCTTAATACCAAATAACACTTTTACAACATTCTGCCATGAATAGTAAATTTCAACCCCGGGCCCACATGGTCGGAATTCGGGGTTAGGACCAAAATCCGGTTACCCATCCCCCCACGAGTTCATGTATATAATTTGTTTCAAAATCGGACCTCAATTCGAGGTCCAATTCCCCAATTTATGAAAAAACCTATTTTCTAACAAAACAAGAATTTTTACCATGAAAATCATTGATTTCTTATGAAAAACATGTTTAATGATGTTAGGAATTGAAAGAATTAAGTAAAAAGTGACTTACAATCGTTTTGATGAAGAAGAAATCCTTGAAGAATCGCAAACGGGTGTTTTGGTTTTGTAAAATGTGAAGAAATGACTGAAATTCGTGTTTTTCAGGTCTCTGTGTTCGCATTTGCGAACATGGGTTCGCAATTGCGAACCCCGACCAATTTCTGGAGTTTGAAAAATAAGCTAAGGATGGGAAGTTCGCATTTGCGAACTTTTGTTCGCATTTGCGAAGCCAAGGCATACTGGGAGGTTCGCATTTGCGACATAATGTTCGCATTTGCGAACAAGGCTCCTTCGCATTTGCGAAGAAGGCTTCGCATTTGCGAAGCATGGCTTAGCAGTGAAGGCATCGCATTTGCGAAGAAGGCTTCGCATTTGCGAAGCATGGCTAGGCAGTGAAGGCCTCGCATTTGCGAGGTTATGTTCGCAATTGCGAACCCAAGCCTTCCCGGACGCCCTTCGCATTTGCGATCAAGGGTTCGCATTTGCGAACCCTGCCTTGGTCTGTCACCTTCGCAATTGCGAGAAATGCTTCGCATTTGCGAAGCCAACAGCTGGGTGAAAAACCAGCAGTGCAAAAATTCAGAAATTTAACCAACGGCCTATCAAATCTTTACCCGAGCCCCCGGGCTCCAAACCAAACATGTACACAACCTCAAAAACACATTATGGACTTGTTCGTGCGATCATATCGCCAATATCACTTCGTTTCAATCAAATCAAGCCCCAAACTCATGGTTTTCATAGTTTTGATTTTCAAAACTTCTTAACTTGGAACTCAAGGTCCAAAACATCTCAAACGACATCCAAATGTCACCAAACTTTACATAAATCACATATATAATATTTAAGACTTGTACCGGGCGTCGGAACCAAAATACGAGCCCGATACCAAGGTCAATTAATTTATTTCCTTTAATAATTACATCAAAAACAATTTCACATAAAAATTCATAACTTGGGCTCTAGGCCTCAGAATTCGACTCCGGACACATGTCCAAGTCCCATATTTTCCTACGGACCTCCCGGGACCATCCAATCTCGGTCCGGATCCGTTTACCAAAAATGTTGACCGAAGTCAACCATATCAATATTAATATCATTTTTATCCAAATTTCTCATAGAATTCATATTTTCTATCACAAAATCTTTCCGGCTACATGCTCGGATCGTGCACGTAAATCGAGGCAACATAGAATGAGGTTTTCAAGGCCTCGGAAGCTCGAAATGATTAATAAAATAAGTGATGACCCTTTGGGTCGTCACAATCTCCACCTCTAAAACAACCGTTCGTCCTCGAACGGACAAAAGAAAGAAGTACCTGAGTCAGGAAACAAATGTGGGTAGCGATTCCGCATATCAGACTCAGACTCCCAGGTCGATGCCTCAGGAGGCCGACCTCTCCACTGAACACGCACAGAAGGATAACTCTTCGACCTCAACTGTCGAACCCGCCGGTCTAGAATAGCCACCGGCTCCTCCTCGTAAGATAGATCATTGTCCAATTGGACAGTACTGAAGTCTAACACATGTGTGGGATCGCCGTGGTATCTCCGAAGCATAGATACGTGAAAAACTGGATGCACGGCTGATAAGCTAGGCGGCAAAGCTAATCCGTAAGCCACCCCTCCCACTCTGTCTAGAATCTCAAATGGACCAATATACCTAGGGCCGAGCTTGCCCTTCTTCCCGAACCTCATCACGCCCTTCATAGGCGACACTCGGAGCAATACTCGTTCACCAACCATGAAATCTACATCTCGAACCTTACGATCCGCATAAGTCTTTTGCCTGGACTGAGCCGAACGCAATCTCTCCTGAATAGTCTTGACCTTATCCAAGGCCTCCTGGACTAAGTCTGTACCCAACAACCGAGCCTCTCCCGGTTCAAACCATCCGACCGGTGATCGACATCGCCTACCATACAACGCCTCATACGGAGCCATCCGGATGCTAGATTGGTAACCGTTATTGTAGGCAAACTCGCTAATGGCAGAAACCGGTCCCACGAGCCTCCGAAATCAATAACACAGAGCTCGAAGCATGTCCTCGAGAATCCGAATAGTCCTCTCCGACCGGCCATCCGTCCGAGGATGAAATGCCGTACTCAACCGAACCCGGGTGCCTAACTCCCGCTGGACCGCTCTCCGTAACCGCGAGGTAAACCGCGTACCCCGATCGGAGATAATAGACACCGGCACCCCATGGAGACGAACAATCTCCCTAATGTAAACCTCCGCTAACCTCTCCGACGAGTAGGAGACAGACATTGGAATAAAGTGTGCTGACTTGGTCGGCCTATCAACAATGACCCAAATAGCATCAAATTTCCTCCGAGTCAAAGCAAGTCCAGGAACGAAGTCCATAGTGATCCGCTCCCATTTCCACTCGGGAATTTCAATCCTCTGGAATACACCACCAGGTCTCTGGTGCTCATATTTCACCTGCCGACAATTTAGACACCGAGCGACATACGCAACGATATCTTTCTTCATTCTGCGCCACCAATAGTGCTGCCGTAAGTCCCGGTACATCTTCGCGGCGCCTGGGTGAATAGAATACCGCGAACTGTGGGCCTCTGCTAAGATCAACTCTCGAATTCCTTCGACATTGGGCACACAAACTCGACCCTGCAATTTCAATACCCCATCATCATCTAGGTTTGCCTGTGTGGCACCTCCCCGCTGTACTGTATCTCTCAACTCACGCAAACGAGGATCATCAAATTGCCTCTCACGGATGCGCTCTAATAATGAAGAACGAGCGACCGTGCAGGCTAACACCCTGCTAGGCTCAGAAATGTCTAATCTCACGAACCGGTTGGCTAAGGCCTGGACATCTAAAGCTAATGGTCTCTGATTGACCGGAATATATGCAAGACTACCCATGCCGGCATACTTTCTACTCAATGCATCGGCCACCACATTGGCCTTACCTGGGTGATATAATATAGTAACATCATAGTCTTTTAGCAACTCTAACCATCTCCGCTGTCGTAGATTCAACTCCTTCTGTTTGAACAAGTACTGTAGGCTTTTGTGATCAGTGTACACCTCACATGTCACACCATATAGATAATGCCTCCAGATCTTTAAGGCATGAACCACTGCTGCTAATTCAAGATCATGAACTGGATAATTCTTCTCATGTATCTTTAACTGCCTCGAAGCATAAGCGATAAACTTACCATCCTGCATCAATACCGCTCCAAGCCCTGTACGAGATGCGTCACAATAAACTGTATAAGGCCCTGCACCTATAGGTAGTATCAACACTGGTGCGGTGGTCAAGGCTGTCTTGAGCTTCTGAAAGCTCGCCTCACACTCCTCCGACCACCGAAACTGAACACCCTTCTGGGTCAACCTGGTCATCGGGGCTGCAATAGAAGAAAACCCCTCTACAAAACGACGGTAGTAACCTGCTAATCCCAAGAAACTCCAGATCTCAGTCACTGAAGCTGGTCGAGGCCAATTCTGGACTGCCTCAATCTTCTTTGGGTCTACCTGAATACCCTCCACAGATACAATGTGACCCAGAAATGCTACCGAACCCAGCCAGAACTCACATTTTGAAAATTTGGCATATAGTTGATTATCCTTCAGAGTCTGAAGAACCACTCTGAGGTGCTGCTCGTGCTCTTCCTGGCTGCGGGAGTACACCAGGATGTCATCTATGAAGACTATCACGAACAGATCTAAGTAAGGCCTGAATACCCGATTCATCAACTCCATGAATGCTGCTGGGGCATTGGACAACCCGAAGGACATGACCAAGAACTCATAATGCCCATATCTAGAGCGAAAGGTCGTCTTAGGAATGTCAGCCGCCCTGATCTTCAGCTGATGGTAGCCTGACCTCAAGTCTATCTTAGAAAATACCCTCGCTCCCTGGAGCTGGTCAAACAAATCATCAATCCTCGGCAGTGGATATTTATTTTTGATAGTCACCTTGTTTAACCGCCGGTAATCAATACACATCCGCATCGAGCCATCCTTCTTCTTTACAAATAATACAGGTGCTCCCCAGGGGGAAACACTGGGCCTGATAAAGCCCTTCTCAAGAAGGTCCTGCAACTGATCTTTCAACTCTTTTAACTCCGGCGGGGCCATACGATAGGGTGGAATAGAGATGGGCTGAGTGCCCGGTGCCAAATCAATACAGAAGTCAATATCCCTGTCGGGTGGCATGCCCGGCAGGTCTGAAGGAAAAACCTCAGGAAACTCCCGTGCAATAGGGACCGACTCAATGGAAGGAACTTCTGCGCTGGAATCACGAACATAAGCCAAATAAGCTAGACACCCCTTCTCGACCATACGTCGAGCCTTAACATAGGAAATAACAGAGCGAACGGAGTGGCTTGAGGTACCCTTCCACTCTAATCGGGGTGATTCTGGCAAGCTAAGGTGACAGTCTTAGCATGACAATCAAGAATAGCATGGTATGGGGACAACCAGTCCATCCCCAATATGACCTCAAAATCTACCATATCCAAGAGCAACAGATCGACACGGGTCTCAAGACCCCCAAATATAACTACGCACGAACGATGCACCCGATCGACTACAATAGAGTCGCCCACTGGCGTAGCCACATAAACTGGAATATCCAGAGCATAGCTGGGCACAGCCAAATACGGTGCGAAGTAGGAAGACACATAGGAATATGTAGATCCAGGGTCAAATAATACCGAAGCACCTCTGCCACACACAAGAATAGTACCTGTAATCACAGCATCTGATGCCTCTGCCTCTGGCCTGGCTGGTAAAGCATAAAATCAGGGATCTGCACCTCCCCTCTGAGCTACGTCTCTAGGACAGCCATTAACTGGCTGACCTCTGCCTCTAGCTGGACGGTCTCCTACGGTCTCGACCTCCACCTCTAAAATCTCTACCCCCGCCTCTGGCTGGCTGGGCAAGCTGAGGGTCAGCTGGGGCCTGAATCATGGGACGAGGACCTCGCTGCTGAGAGTTGCCCGCTGCTATAGGGCAATTCCTGATAAAATGACCTGGGTCACCACAACTGTAGCAACTCTTAGACTGATAGGGCTGCTGGCCCTGACGACCGGAATGGCCTCCACGAACACTCTGAAGAGGCTGAGCATTAATAGGATGCAGGTCTGAATAATGCCCACGAAAACCGCGATCACCTGGTCCACCCTGTGAAGCCTGAAGGGCGGAATGAAAAGGCCTGGAGGACTGGCCTCTATCAAAGGATTCTCTGCTACCAGAGGAAGAAGCACCAAACCTACCCGAATGACGAGGCCTCTTATCCGAAGAATAACCGCCTCCTCTAGCGAGAGCCATCTCAACTCTGCGTGCTGCATTGGCTGCCTTCTGAAATGATATGTCACTCCCCACGCCCATAGCCATCTGGAGTCTAATCGGCTGATTAAGCCCATCTATAAATCCTGCGGACCCTCTCCCGCTCCGTGGGAAGTATCACTACTGCATGACGAGCCAAGTCGATAAACCTCGTCTCATACTGTGTAACTGTCATAGTGCCCTGATGGAGGCGCTCAAACTGCCTCCGAAGTAAATCCCGCCGAGTAGTAGGGAGAAACTTCTCCATAAATAGTTCCGCAAACTGGTCCCATGATAGAGTTGGGGACCCTGCTGGTCGAGTCAGGCAATAATCTCTCCACCAAGTCTTGGCGGATCCTGCAAGTCTGAAAGTACAAAAATCAACTCCGTTTGTCTCCACGATCCCCATAGTCTTCAGAATCTCATGGCAACTGAATAAAAAGTCCTGAGGATCCTCTGATGCGGTTCCACTGAAAGTAGTGGTAAATAGCTTGGAGAACCGATCAAGCCTCCATAACGAATCAGAAGTCATGGCCGCTCCATCACCGGCATGAGCTGTGGTACCTGACTGAGTGGCCACAGCTGGCCGGATTACTGGTGCCTGAGGCTGAGGAGCTACTGGCTCCGGAGTATGAGCAATAGGAGTCTGAGCCCCTCCTCCAGCCTGAGAAGTGGCTGGGGCAACTGATAATAAACCCGCTATGGCAATGCTGTCCATAAATCCCGCTATTCTGACTAAAGCATCCCGGAGATCCGGGGTTAATAAAGCCTCTCCTGGGACCTGAGCTGGGCCCACCGGAGCTGCTGGAACCGGAACCTCCTCATCAATCTCAATATGAGGCTCCACCTCTGGAGTAGCTGCCTGGGGCTGAGCTCTACCCCTACCACGGCCTCTGATACGGCCTTGGCCGCTGCCCCTCACTAGTAGAATAAACGATACCTCTTATTCAAGTCTATACCTAAACCAGCATAACAATTCCAGTGGAATTTTTGCAGTTCAGATTAATCTTGATTGGACCAATAAAGTTTTACATGCTAGTTGATGTTATCCATGTTTGCGAACAAGAAGTACCTACTTAGAGATTCTGGTGGATATGGGAGTAAAACCATTTTCGGTTATTGTCACGACCCGAATTTTCCCCCAACATCGGGATCGTGATGGCGCCTACTCGTGGTAGCTAGGCAAGCCACCGTATTCATACTATCCCGTTTTTAACACAATCTTAATTAAATAAATGCGGAATACTTTATCGAAATAGAAATAACTAATTACAAGATGAAAATCATACGGAAATCCTCTACCCAAGACGTGGAGTCACCAACTCACAAACTACTATGGAATACTACACATAAAAGTCTGAAGGAAATATAACATAATACTGTTTGTCTCGGAACAACGAGACTACAGCTATTCACATAAATAGAGAAAGAGACGCCGGGCCTGCGGACGTCTGCAAGCTACCTCGGTCTCAAATGTGATCAACTCCCACGCCTGCTACCGACCTACTGCTGCTACTGCTGCTCAAAACCTAGACCTGTGCAAAAATGCACAGAAGTGTAGTATTAGCAAAACCGACCCCATGTGCCGGTAAGTGCCCGGCCTATCCCGGCGAAGTAGTGACAAGCCTAGGACCAGACACCTACATAAACCTGTGCAATTCAATATATATATGTGTGTACCACAAAATAACAAGAAATAGTCAAGTGTTAACACAATAAGCAATATCTTGAAGAATTCAACAAGTAACCACAGTTAATAATTTCGCAAGGAAAATCAAAGTGTAATGTTAACACAAGTAATATCAATTCAAGAAATAGCAAACAGTTGCACGGCATCACCCTTCGTGCTTTTACTCTCGTCCTCACCAAGTAAACAAATAGAGTACACGGCATCACCCTTCGTGCTTTATCACTCTTCCTCACCCAAATAACAATCAAATAAGTTCACAAGGAAAAACAAGGTGTAATGGAAACACAAGTAATATCAAGTCAAGAAATGGCAAATAGTTGCACGACTATCAACCAAATAAAATATAATGGAAAAACAAGTAATATTAATTCAAGAAATAGCAAGCAATTGCACGGCATCACCCTTCGTGCTTTTACTCTCATCCTCACCGGATAGACAAATAAAGTACACGGCATCACCCTTCGTGCTTTTACTCTCATCCTCACATCCATAGTACGGCATGATCCTTCGTACATGGTTCAATAACAGAGCACGGCATGATCCTTCGTGCATAATCAATAAATAAACATGGCACGGCATTAACCTTCGTGCATAAATAAATAAAACATGGCACGGCATCACCCTTCGTGCATTATCACTCTTCCTCACCCAAATAACAATCACAATTAAGGGTAAAGAAAGAAACAGTAATTCATAATCCGTCCCATCAAGGGCAATCAATAATAATCTTCACAACAAGTCCCAACCAGGGAGAACAATAACAATTCATCTGTAATATATCTCAAAATAATTATTTTCCAACGACTCACGGTCATACTAGACGCCAGTGTATGGATGCTCGTCACCACACCCCATACACCGCACTCGATCACATAACACATAGCACATAATCCTATTCCCTCAAGCTAGGATAGAACAAACACTTACCTCGAATGCTTATGAACAATCCAATCCGTGGAAATGTCTTTTCTTTCAATTTGGCTCCAATCCAACCGTATCTATACACAATTGATTTAATATCATCAATTCTACTCTACAAACTAATTCTTAATACCAAATAACATTTTTACAACATTCTCTGCCATGAATAGTAAATTTCAACCCCGGGCCCACATGGTCGGAATTCGGGGTTAGGACCAAAATCCGGTTACCCATCCCCCCACGAGTTCATGTATATAATTTGTTTCAAAATCGGACCTCAATTCGAGGTCCAATTCCCCAATTTATGAAAAAACCTATTTTCTAACAAAACAAGAATTTTTACCATGAAAATCATTGATTTCTTATGAAAAACATGTTTAATGATGTTAGGAATTGAAAGAATTAAGTAAAAAGTGACTTACAATCGTTTTGATGAAGAAGAAATCCTTGAAGAATCGCAAATGGGTGTTTTGGTTTTGTAAAATGTGAAGAAATGATTGAAATTCGTGTTTTTCAGGTCTCTGTGTTCGCATTTGCGAACATGGGTTCGCAATTGCGAACCCCGACCAATTTCTGGAGTTTGAAAAATAAGCTAAGGATGGGAAGTTCGCATTTGCGAACTTTTGTTCGCATTTGCGAAGCCAAGGCATACTGGGAGGTTCGCATTTGCGACATAATGTTCGCATTTGCGAACAAGGCTCCTTCGCATTTGCGAAGAAGGCTTCGCATTTGCGAAGCATGGCTTAGCAGTGAAGGCATCGCATTTGCGAAGAAGGCTTCGCATTTGCGAAGCATGGCTTGGCAGTGAAGGCCTCGCATTTGCGAGGTTATGTTCGCAATTGCGAACCCAAGCCTTCCCGGACGCCCTTCGCATTTGCGATCAAGGGTTCGCATTTGCGAACCCTGCCCTGGTCTGTCACCTTCGCAATTGCGAAAAATGCTTCGCATTTGCGAAGCCAACAGCTGGGTGAAAAACCAGCAGTGCAAAAATTCAGAAATTTAACCAACGGCCTATCAAATCTTTACCCGAGCCCCCCGGGCTCCAAACCAAACATGTACACAACCTCAAAAACACATTATGGACTTGTTCGTGCAATCATATCGCCAATATCACTTCGTTTCAATCAAATCAAGCCCCAAACTCATGGTTTTCATAGTTTTGATTTTCAAAACTTCTTAACTTGGAACTCAAGGTCCAAAACATCTCAAACGACATCCAAATGTCACCAAACTTTACAGAAATCACATATATAATATTTTAGACTTGTACCGGGCGTCGGAACCAGAATACGAGCCCGATACCAAGGTCAATTAATTTATTTCCTTTAATAATTACATCAAAAACAATTTCACATAAAAATTCATAACTTGGGCTCTAGGCCTCAGAATTCGACTCCGGACACATGTCCAAGTCCCATATTTTCCTACGGACCTCCCGGGACCATCCAATCTCGGTCCGGATCCGTTTACCAAAAATGTTGACCGAAGTCAACCATATCAATATTAATATCATTTTTATCCAAATTTCTCATAGAATTCATATTTTCTATCACAAAATCTTTCCGCTACATGCTCGGATCGTGCACGCAAATCGAGGCAACATAGAATGAGGTTTTCAAGGCCTCAGAAGCTGAGAGAGGATAAGCTTTATGCGAAGTTCTCTAAGTGTGAGTTCTGGCTTAGTACTGTGACTTTTCTGGGACACTTGGTGTCCAGTGATGGTATTCAGGTTGACCCAAAAAGGATCGAGGCGGTGCAGAGTTGGCCCAGACCGCCCTCAACTACTGAGATTCGAAGTTTCCTCGGTTTGGCAAGTTATTACCGTAGGTTTGTTCAGGGATTTTCATCTATTGTTTCGCCTTTTTTGAAGTTGATGTAGAAGAATGCTCCATTTGTGTGGTCAGATGAATGCAAGGAAAGCTTTCACAAGCTCAAGTCGGCCTTCACCACAGCTCCGGTACTAGTATTGCCATCAGCTTTAGGTTCTTACATGGTGTATTGTGATGATTCGAGAATTGGGATCGATTGTGTATTGATACAAGAGGGTTGAGTTATTGCGTATGCTTCTCGTCAATTAAATACCTATGAGAAGAACTACCTTGTTCATGACTTAGAGTTGGCTGCTATTATTTATGCCTTGAAGATTTGGAGGCATTATCTATATTGCATATCTTGTGAGGTATATACAGACCATCGCAGTATTCAGCACTTGTTTAAGCGAAAGGATCTTAATTTGAGGCAGCGGAGATGGCTTGAGTTACTCAAGGATTATGATATTACCATCCTATATCATCCCGGAAAGGCCAATATAGTGGTCGATGCTTTAAGCCGGAAGACTATTAGTATGGGTAGTTTGGTGTACATTCCAGTTGGGGAGAGGCCAATTGTAGTTGATGTTCAAGCCTTGGCCAATCAGATGGTGGGGTTAGATATTTCCGAGCCCAGTTGGGTTTTGGCTTGTACGGTTTCCCAATCTTTTTTGTACGACCGCATCAGAGAGCACCAGTATGATGACCCGCATTTGCTTGTCCTAAAGGACATGGTTCAGCATGATGGTGCCAGAGATGTGACCATTGGAGATGATGTTGTGTTGCGGATGCAGGTCTAAATTTATGTGCCCAATGTGGATGGGCTCCGGGAGTTGATATTAGAGGAGGCCACATCTCGCGATATTCTATTCATCTGGGTGCCGCAAAGATGTACCAGGATTTGAGATAGCATTACTGGTGGATAAGGATGAAAAGGGATATTGTGAATTATGTGGCTTGGTGTCTCAACTGTCAACATGTCAAATATGAGCACCAGAGACCCGGTGATGTACTCCAGCGGATGGATATTCCATAGTAGAAATAGGAGAATATTACTATGGATTTTGTGAGTGGTCTTCCTCGTACCTCAAAGAAGTTTGATTAGATTTGAGTGATTGTGGATCGGCTGACCAAGTCTGCGCACTTCATTCATGTATTCACTACCTATTCTTCAGAGCGGTTAGCAGAGATTTTCATCCGAGAGATTGTGCGATTACATGGGGTCCCAGTTTCTATTATATCAGATAGAGGTACCCAGTGTACTTCTTAGTTCTGGAGAACATTTCAGCGAGAGTTGGGTTCACATGTAGGGTTGAGCACAACATTTCATCCTCAGATGGACGGGCAGTCCGAGTGTACTATCCAGATATTGGAGGACATTTTGTGTTCCCGTGTTATTGATTTTGGAGGTTCTTGGTTCTTTCCACTTGCAGAGTTTGCTTATAACAACAATTATCAATCGAGCATTCAGATGGGGCCGCATGAAGCCTTATATGGGAGACAGTGTAGACCTCTGGTTTGTTGGTTTGAGCCTGACGAGGCTAGATTATTGGGGACAGAGTTAGTTTATGATGCCTTAGAGAAGGTTAAAGTGATCTAGGAGAGACTTCGTACAGCTCAGTCGCGTCAGAAGAGATATGCAGACCGGAAGGTTCGAGATGTATCTTATGTTGTGGGCGAGAAGGTCTTGTTGAAGGTTTCACCTATGAAAGGCGTTATGAGGTTTGGAAAGAAAGGAAATCTGAGTCCAAGGTTCATTGGACCTTTTGAGATACTTATGAGGATTGGGAAGGTGGCCTATATGCTTGCTTTGCCACCTATCTTGTCGGGAGTTCATCCGGGTTTCCATGTTTCTATGCTCCGGAAGTATGTTGGGGACCCGTCTCATGTTTTAGACTTCAGCACGATCCAGTTGGATGAGGACTTGACCCACGATGTGGAGCCGATGGCTATTTTTGGTCGTTAGGTTCGAAAGTTGAGATCTAAGGAAATAGCTTCTGTAAAGGTACAATGGAAAGGTTGGCCCGTGGAGAAAGCCACTTGGAGACCGAGCAGGAGATGCGGAGAAGATATCCTCACTTGTCTGAGACTCCAGGTATGTTTCTTGACCCGGTTGAGGATGAGCGTTTGTTTAAGTTGGGGAGGATGTAACGACCCGACCCATCATTACGGGAGTTACCGCCCTGTTTTTCCCATTTTATGCTTCTATATGTTTTATTATATGTATTTGGAGAATTTGAAGTAATTCGAATAGAGTTCGGTTAGATATGAGATAATTAAATTCTCTTGTTGGTGGTGATGGATAAGGGGTGAATGTCGACTAGAGGCGGTGGTTAGTGGTAGTTTTGGTTAATGATGGTGGTTCATGCTAGTAGCTAGTAGTGATTTGTAGTGGTGGCAATTATAATTGAGGATGCTGGCGGTGGGTGGTGATAGTTAATAATGGCGGGTGGTAGTAATAGTTGTGACTAAGGAACGTGGTGGGTGGGTGGTGGTAGGTTATAAGATGGACAATACCGATTGTGGTTGTTAATGGTGATGGGGTGGTCAGTTGTGGTAGTTAAGGTGGATGAGTGTTGATTGTGGGCGAGAATGATGGTGGTCGGAGTGGTGGGGATAGTGGGTGGTGATGGTTGATAATATTACGTCTATGGTTAAGGATGATGGTGGCATGGTAGTGGTGGGGGTGGGGATGGTAGCATGGTGGTAGTTGATAATGGTAGGCTGTGGCGGTAGTTAATAATTAAAATGTGATAGCATCTTAATGAAATTAAGTCTCTATTATAGATCTTAATCATATAGACCTATTTAGACCAATTAAGTGGCTGTGAAGTAAAAAAATAAACACATTTAATTGTTAGACCTGAATAATTAAGATTCTGACTTTAAAAACAAACGCACTTAATGTCTGACATCTGAATGATTAAGATTCAGACCTCCATTACGTGAAAACAAATGAGGCCTTAGTCTCTTTATGAGAAGGTTAGATTGAAAAGTCAACTGAATGTTGACTTATGACTTAGACAGCTCGGAATGGATTTCTGATGATTTGACTAGTTTTGGAGGATGAGTTGGGACTTAGGAGCGCAATCAAAATTGAATTTGGAGGTCCGGTATAGAATTAGGCTTGAATTGGCTAAGGTTAGATTTTGGCGAATTCAGGTTGGTAGGTGACATTTTGATCCGAGGGTCGGAATGGAATTCCGAGAGTTGTAGTAGCTCCATTAGGTGATTTTGGATATGTGTGCAAAGTTTCAGATCATTCGAAGGTGTTTAGGTCGGGTTTTAGATCAAATGCAAGTTTCAGAAGTTTTAGTTTAACTTAGGCTTGAATCGGTGGTAATTCAATGATTTTGATGTTTATGATAGTGTTTTTATGTTACGAGCAAGTTTAAATGAAGTAATAGAACATATATGTGCATTTGGTTGAGGTCCCGAGGGCCTCGGGGTGATTTCAGATGGCTAACGGGGATTTTTGGTGTTGAGAAATGCAGCAGAAAATTGTAGAGGAATTTGGCTCTATGCTGTCACGCCCCAAATCGAGGGACATGACCGGCGCCTGACCGGGTAGCCCCAGTCAAGCGGACCTGGGTGCCTTTCTATCTCACGCGTTACCCCAGTGTCGTTCATTACTTAGAAACCAAGGACTTTACCACTTTATAATAAGGAATCATACCTTTAACAACATAACACGCACATTACTTCTTCACATGTTTACAATTTTTACAATGCCCGACATATATACATAGGCCATAATCCCACAGTTTGCTGTCTACGGAGCCTCTAGGATTACAAAGGAGGATACAATACTTGCCGGTAACAAGGCTCCGGCTATACCTTACAAAATCAAAATAAAGTCTAAAACAGAAGTGGCATGAGCCACGCAGGGCCCCGGGGAAGAAAGGGGCTCACCAAAACGAGCAGTGGAAGATGAAGGATGCTATTGCTGATGAGCTGAAGTACCTGCTGCTGATCCACCTACAATCATAACACGAATGTAGCGTTCCCGGCAAAAAGGACGTTAGTACACTGGAATTGTACTGGTATGTATGGACAAGATTTGTCCCAAGTAAACTCAAGACATTAAACAAGTAAATCATGGTGGTAAGACAACCAATGAATTACACCAAGAATTAATAAAGCAAGAAAACCATGTTTCCACATTTACCTCGTTTCAAGTAGTTCTCAGCCCAAATCACAATTAAAGATCAACAAAGAAGGCAACAACCAAACAAACACGGAAGAACACAATCAAGTCAAACAAAGGGGCAATCAGTGCCCCACAGGTTGCAAACTCTCCCGCTGTCTCCTTTCACAATTTCACATAAATGATTTTATATCAATTTCAATGGCGATTTCGATCGCTTTCCATCCTTATTACTCGGACACCCTTATTACCTCGACCCACACCTTATTTCTTCATGTTGCAGCGCACAACCCGATTCCACCGTACAATTTCAACACATCAATCACAAACAGCAAACAAGGCACTACACAAGATCACAACAAGTGAAAATAAGCAATTTATAAATTGGTTCATGCTTTCAAATACCTTTCACACCAGTATCACAGCCAAGTTACAATGTTTCCATATTCGAGAGTACCCATACCCTTATGTTCAACAATTTACCACAATTCAGGTGTTTCATTTCTTTCCACAAGAACCATGTAGGCCATCACAACAGTTGTTCTTAATTCTCTACCAATTTCAATTCCCTTTTTATCTCTCGGTTCATATTGCATACCACACCACACTTAGTTCAACATCAATTGAATACCCAACAACAAAACCAAAGAATTTCACACAATCTCTCAAATTAACACATACCAAATGAATTGCACACATAAGGGCGATTTCACAAGAATCAAAGTTAGCCATACATACCTGGAGTCGAATTTACTTCTTTGAATCTCTTACTTAAGCTCACCCAAGTTATCCTAAGTCGCCAACTTCTATTTTTACAAACTCTTACTTCTACCCACATCTTTTTAATAAAATTCAAGTTCAATAACATGCATGAGTATCACATTCTACTTCCAAAAGCTATTGTGTGCAATTCTTTCCTTACCTTTGAAAAACTGAGAAATTAGAGGAAAATAACTAGGGTTTGTACCTCTTAGAGATTTGGGGAAGATAAATTTTGCCTTAGGATCTTCCGAACCAAACGATTTGAACGATCTTTGAAGATAGTTTTACTTCTCTCTCTAGAACACTTCTTTCCTCTTTCTAGTTTTGGTAAGAAAATGTGAGAAAATGAAGGTTAAAGGTGTTTTATTAAAGAAGGGTTTGGGTCAAAAATTTATAAAAATCTGGGCCGAGTCAATTCTGCGGTCGCATCTACGATAGCAGAATCAACATGCGGTACGCATAATGGACTGCAGAATTGCCTCAAAAATTGCACATGTTCTGTTACAATATGCGACCAGAATGCGGTCAGCATTCGTGTTCTGCCATCGCAGAATGCACCGCAGATTTGACACTTAAAAATTCTCGAGATACTATGTGATAGATCTGCGGTCCGCATTTCCATTTGGCGATCGCATATTTGACCACATTTTCAACACCATTTTTGGAAAACATTCTGTTAAGCTCTGCGGTAGGAATGCGGTCCGCATAGTAGATCTGCGATGGCATTCCTGACCGCAGAATCGACATTTTCTGGAAAATTTATCCTTTCAATTTTTGAAACTTAAATCACTACCAAGGGTCCGAACCGCGGCGAGCTTGCGAGCCGCGAAGAATTCTACGCATTCCTAACACCTTATTCGGACCATGACACCACGGCTACTATGTTTCAAGCACAAAAATTTTACGGGGCCTTACATCCTCCCCCCCCCTCCCCCTTAAGATCATTCGTCCTCGAATGAGGATTTTGAAAATTAGTTGATTTTGAAAGACATGATATGCAAATTGTCAAAATTTTTACTAAATCTTATATTTTAGAAAAATTTCGCCAGAGTTTCCTTTGTATTATGGACATATCCACCTATCAGAGAGCCCCCGAAACACATTATCAAACAACAACATCTATTCACAACATCTTCCACAGCTTGTACACACTTTCTTACCTCAACGATTGCACATATTTTATCACATTGTTACATTTGCACATAAACTAGTCACTTCAATGAGTCCTTACCTTATTTAGCCGTCTCAATACACCACGTACACATAAACAAATAATTATCAATCTACACTTACTATTAGTTGTTTATTTAACACATGGATCTTTTATAAGGCTTTCATTTATCAAGAAAGGTTTAAGTGACCCAAGGCAACAACACATATAACTCCTAGCAAAATGAAGGAAAATTTACTAACACTAAGAAGGAAACAACTTGGAGAAGACGATAGGTTATTAGAAGTAGAAGGGTCGCCTAATTTCTTCTAAGCTTGATCAAACAAATGGGGGTACTTTTCCTTCATCTCTTTTTCTGCTTCCCATGTGACCTCCTCAACTTGTTGACTTCTCCACAATAATTTGATAGAGGCTACCTCCTTATTTCTCAACTTACGAACTTGCCTATCAAGGATGGCAACCGGAACTTCTTCATATGAAAAATCTTCATTAACCTCAATAGCCTCGACCGGCATGATGGTGGATGGATCTCCAATTACTTTCTTCAACATGGACACGTGGAACACCAGGTGCACTGATGACATCTCAGGAGGCAACTCTAGCCTATAAGCAACTTGCTCAATCCTTTGAATGATTCGATATGTCCCAACATACCTAGGACTCAATTTCCCTTTCTTTTCGAATCGCATGACTCCCTTCATAGGAGATACCCTCAAGAACACCTAATCGTCGACTTGAAACTCCAAATCTCTTTGGCGAACGTCTGCATAGGATTTTTTTGGAGAATCTGTGCAGTTTTCATCCTCTTCTGAATAACCTTAACTTTTTCCATAGCTTGGTACACCAGATCTGGCCCTAGCAATTCTACTTTACCTACCTCAAACCATCCAATTGGTGACCTAAACCTTCTCCCGTACAATGCCCAAATGGGGCCATCTGAATGCTAGCATGAAAGCTGTTATTATAAGACAATTCTATCAGTGGTAAGTATTCATCCCAATTACCTTTGAAATCCAAGACACAAGCTCGCAACATATCTTCAAGCATCTGAATAGTCCGCTCGGCCTGACCGTCGGTCTGCGGATGGAAGGTTGTGCTGAGATTCACCTGAGTTCCCAAACCTTGATGAAACGTCTTCCAAAAATTAGCTGTGAACTGAGCCTCGCGATCCAAGATAATAGAAAGTGGAGTGCCATGAAGCCTTATTATCTCCTGGATGTATAATTTAGCATATTGCTTCGTAGTATCAGTGGACTTGACTGGCAGGAAGTGAGCTAATTTGGTGAGTCGATCCACTATCACCCATATTAAGTCGAACATACGCTGGGTGCGAGGTAAACCCACCACGAAATCCATATTGATCATCTCCCATTTCCACCTTGGTATTTCTATAAGCTGAGTTAATCCACCGGACCGTTGATGCTTGGCCTTCACTTGCTGAAAGTTCGGGCATTTAGATACATAGATCGCCACATCCCTATTCATACCGTTCCACCAATAGATCTCCTTGAGATCATGATACATTTTCGTAGAACCTGGGTGCACAGAATACCTGGAAATATGATCCTCTGCCATCACTCTCTCCCGAAGCACGTCCACATCCGGGACACATAGCCTACCTTGACACCGTAATACACCATCCTCGCTACTGAGTACAAATGTTGAGGTCTTATTATTCATAACTGCTTCCTTCACCCGAGCCAATGCTGGGTCCATAAACTGCTTTTGTGCAACCAATGATGATTCTGCTCCATTATGCACCATAACATTCCCATCGTCTGACGCTGAGATGCGGATCCCCAAACTGGCCAATTGGTAAACCTCCCAAACCAGGGGCCTCTGATCCACCCGCAAATAAGCCAAACTACCCATGGATTTTCGGCTAAGAGCGTCAGCCACCACATTTGCCTTCCCTGGATGGTACAATATGTTCATATCATAGTCTTTGAGCAATTCTAACCACCGCCGCTGTCTCAGATTCAGCTCCTTCTGTTTGAAAAAATATTGGAGGCTCTTGTGATCTGAAAACACATCTACATGAACCTCATAAAGATAATGCCACCATATTTTCAAGGCAAACACAACTACTGCAAGCTCCAAATCATGCGTCGGATAATTCTTCTCATGATTCTTGAGTTGCCTGGAAGCGTAAGCTATGACTTTCCCGTGCGGCATCAATACACATCACAAACCGACCCTGGAGGCATCACAATAAACCACAAACCTCTTTGTGCCTTCTGGCAAAGCCAATACTGGTGCCGAGGTCAACCTTGACTTCAATTCCTGGAAACTTTTCTCACATGCATCGGACCACTAGAACTTAACTGCCTTCTGCGTCAATTTAGTCAATGGGGAGGCGAGGGTTGAAAATCCCTCCACAAACCTCTGATAGTACCCTCAAGACCCAAAAAGCTATGAATCTCTATCGGGGTCGTGGGTCTAGGCCAATCTTTTACTGCTGTAATCTTTTGAGGATCCACCTGAATCCCTTTACTGGAAATAACATGTCCCATAAAGGCTACGGACTCTAACCAAAACTTACATTTTGAGAACTTGGCGTACAATTGGTGCTGATAAAGGGTCTGCAATGCTGCTCTAAGATGAATGGCATGATCCTCCCTGCTCCGAGAGTAAATGAGGATGTCGTCAATGAATACAATTATAAAGGAATCTAGGAATGGCTTGAAAACCCAATTCATAAGGTCCATGAAAGCTGCTAGGCATTGGTTAGCCCAAAAGACATGACCAAAAACTCGAAGTGACCATAACGAGTTCTGAAGGCGGTCTTAGGAATATCCTGTTCTCTAATTTTCAACTGGTGGTACCTGGACCGTAGATCAATTTTAGAGAAAAACTTTGCTCCTTGCAATTGGTCAAACAAATCATCCACCCGAGGCAAAGGATATTTATTCTTGATGGTGACTTTGTTGAGCTGTCGATAATTAATGCACATTCGAAGTGACCTATCCTTCTTTCTGACAAAGAGAACCGGAGCACCCCACGGCGACACACTCGGTCGTCTGAACCCTTTCTCTAATAAATCCCTCAGCTCTCCTTTGACTCCATTAACTCTGCTGGCACCATTCTGTATGGTGGAATGGATATTGGCTGAGTATCTGGCAGTACATCAATCTCGAAATCAATATCCCTATCTGGCGGGATGCCTGGAAGCTCATCCGGAAACACCTCGGGAAATTTATTCACAATTGGCACGGACTCGAGGGTAGGCACATCTGAGGTGGTGTCCATTACCAGGACCAAATGATAGATTCACCCCTTCCTAATCATCTTCGAAGCCTTAAGGTAGGAAATAAACCTACCCCTTGGCACCACACCATTTCCTCTCCAATCAATCACTGGCTCGTTAGGGAACTCGAGCCTCATGACTCTCGTCCGACAGTCAAGCTTAGCAAAGCACGAATAGAGCCACTCTATCCCCATAATTACATCAAAATCTACCATCCCAAGTTCAATGAGATCGGATGTGGTAACACGACCACTCACCGTAACAATACAATTCCTATAGACTCGTGAGGCTGTAATAGAATCACCAATCGGAGTCAATACAGAGAACGGCTCATGAAGTTGTTCGGGTTCTATCCTAAAACATGAAGCAATGAATGGGGTGACATAAGACAAGGAGGACCCCGGATCAATAAGGGCATAGAAATCAATAGTCTGAACAGACAAGATACCTGTAACAACATCTGGAGAAGCCTCGGCATTCTGGCGGCCACTCAATGCATAGAATCGGCTAGGCCCACCCCAACCATGAGCTCCACCCCTAGCTGCACCATGCCTTGCTGATGCTGGAGGACGTGCTGATGATGCAGCAGCCGAAGAACCAGACGACTGAGCAGATCCCCTACCCATACCTTGACCGGGTGCACAGCAGTCCCGCTGGATGTGACCTCTCACCCCGCACCTGAAGCATATCGAGATATTGAGGTAACAGGTCTCTGTATGAAATCTCCCACACTTGGGGCTTGTAGGTCTCCCCTGCTGCTGGGACCTCACTCCAGGACGACCAGAGTGGCGAGACCTCCTGCTGTCAGAACCTGGTCTCGAATGACTGCCCTACAGATGAATGTGCACAAATGGTTGTGCACTCGCGGAGGACTGTGCATATGACTGGGATGGCCCTGATGAACCTCTCCCAGGAAGTGATCTCCATGAATGACCCATTGACCGGGCCCTGTTGCTACTCTCTCTTTCCGCACGAATCTTTAATTTCCTAGCCTCTGTGGCCTGAGCAAACCCCACAATCCTCCCATAGTTCATATCTGAGTGTAAAGCTGCTGTGGCAGCCTCATTCACTACCAAAGGGCTAAGACCCTGAACAAACCGTCGAACCCGGGCATCCATGGTCAACACTAGCTGAGGAGCATACTTAGACAGTCTCATGAATTTTATGTGGTACTCCCAAACGCTCATACTGCCCTGTTTGAGGATCTTGAACTCAGTGGCATGAGCTGCCATTGTCTCGGCAGGCAATAAATGGTCCATGAAAGCATTTACAAACTCCTCCCGTCTAGTCGGAGGGATCCCCTCCTCACGGGAATCCTCCCACATTTCAAACCACGAACACGCCGCTCCCTTCAGCCTGTATGAAGCCAACTCTACCCCCTCTATATCTGTAACCTTCATCACTCTGAGGGTCTTATATATCTTATCAAGAAATTCATGTGGATCGGCCTCTTGGTTTGTGCCTGAGAATTCTGGAGGGGCCAACAGCAGGAACTGGTGGACTTTAGAGCCGGAGGAATCTCCCTGTCCGCTAGAGGACGCAGGGGCATCATGGGATCTCTGGGCCTGGGCGGCCACTAACTGTGTCAACATGTGAATGGATCCTCCAAGATCCTCATTAGAGATACCAGAACCAGAAGTTAGAACTGTATCAGAGTCAGGAACACTGGCAAAAGGGATGGTGGCATCCTCTGCCGCAGCCAGAACAGGAATACTTGGGTCTGGAATAGAAGGTCCATGCAAATTTAGGATTGGTGGGTCATTCTCGGCCACGGCATCGCGTACATGATTTGCAGCCACACTTGGGCCGGCATTGACCCCAAGGCCGAGTCTAGCCTTCTTCTTAGGCGCCATATTCTGAAAATTTTGGAACAAGGCGCGAATTAGACATAAATACTTCCACTATGGACTTTACTGCACGATATAGAATAACAAAGAAATGGGTAAATTCCTAAATACCCATGAAGCCCCCAACTTATTGATGGGTCGACAACACACCGATAAGAAGGGCGCTACTAGACACGGCTCTGAGACATCCTAGGACACTTTAAAAACCTTAGGCTCTGATACCAAGTTTGTCACGCCCCAAATCGAGGGACATGACCGGCTCCTGACCGGGTAGCCCCAGTCAAGCAGACCTAGGTGCCTTTCTATCCCACGCGTTACCTCAGTGTCGTTCATTACTTAGAAACCAAGAACTTTACCACTTTATAATAAGGAATCATACCTTTAACAACATAACACACACATTACTTTTTAGCAAGTTTACAATTTTTATAATGCCCGACATATATACATAGGCCATAATCCCACAGTTTGCTGTCTACGGAGCCTCTAGGATTACGAAGGAGGATACAATACTTGCCGGTAACAAGGCTCCAGCTATACCTTACAAAATCAAAATAAAGTCTAAAATAGAAGTGGCATGAGCCACGCAGGGCCCCGAGGAAGAAAGGGTCTCACCAAAACGAGCAGTGGAAGATGAAGGATGTTATTGCCGATGAGCTGAAGTACCTGCTACTGATCCACCTATAATCATAAAACGAATGTAGAATCCCTAGAAAAAGGGACGTCAGTACATTGGAATTGTACTGGTATGTATGGACAAGCTTTGTCCCAAGTAAACTCAAGCAATTAAACAAGTAAATCGTGATGGTAAGACAACCAATGAATTACACCAACAATTAATAAAGCCAGCCAGCCATGTTTCCACATTTACCTCGTTTCAAGTAGTTCTCAGCCAAAAGCACAATTAGAGATCAAAAAAGAAGGCAACAATCAAACAAACACGGAAGAACACAATCAAGTCAAACAAAGGGACAATCAGTGCCCCACAGGTTGCAAACCCTCCCGCTGTCTCCTTTCACAATTTCATATAAATGATTTTATATCAATTTCAATGGCGATTTTGATCACTTTCCATCCTTATTACCTCGGCCCACACCTTATTTCTTCGTGTTGCGGCGCGCAACCCGATCCCACCGTACAATTTCAACACAACAATCACAAACAGCAAATAAGGCACTATACAAGATCACAACAAGTGCAAAAGCAATTTACAAATTGGTTCATGCTTTCAAATACCTTTCACACCAGTATCACAGCCAAGTTACAATGTTTCCATATTCGAGAGTACCCATACCCTTATGTTTAACAATTTACCACAATTCAGGTGTTTCAGTTCTTTCCACAAGAAACCATGTAGGCCATCACAACAATTGTTCTTAATTCTTTACCAATTTCAATTCCCTTTTTATCTCTCGGTTCATATTCCATACCACACCACACATAGCTCAACATCAAAGGAATACCCAACAACAAAACCAAAGAATTTCACACAATCTCTCAAATTAATACATACCAAACGAATTGCACACATAAGGGCGATTTCACAAGAATCAAAGTTAGCCATACATACCTGGAGTCGAATTTACTTCTTTCAATCTCTTACTTAAGCTCACCCAAGTTATCCTAAGTCGCCAACTTCCGTTTTTACAAACTCATACTTCTACCCACTTCTTTTTACTAAAATTCAAGTTCAATAACATGCATGAGTATCACATTCTACTTCCAAAAGCTATTGTGTGCAATTCTTTCTTTACCTTTGAAAAACGGAGAAATTAGAGGAAAATAACTAGGGTTTTTATCTCTTAGAGATTTGGGGAAGATGAATTTTGCCTTAGGATCTTCCGGACCAAACGATTTGAACGATCTTTGAAGATAGTTATACTTCTCTCTATAGAACACCTCTTTTCTCTCTCCAGTTTTGGTAAGAAAATGTGAGAAAATGAAGGTTGAAGGTGTTTTACTAAAGAAGGGGTCGGGTCAAAAATTTATAAAAATCTGGGCCGAGTCAATTCTGCGGTCGCATCTCCGATCGCAGAATCAACATGCTGTCCGCATAATGGACCGCAGAATTGCCTTAAAAATTGCACATGCTCTATTACGATATGCGACCAGAATGTGGTCCGCATTCGTGTTCTGCGATCGCAGAATGCACCGCAGATTTGACACTTAAAAATTCTCGAGAAATTATGCGATAGATCTGTTGTCCGCATTTTCATTCTGCGATCGCATATTTGACCGTATTTTCAACACCATTTTTGGAAAACATTCTGTTAAGCTCTGCGGTAGGAATGCGGTCCGCATAGTAGATCTGCGATCGTATTCTTGACCGAAGAATCGACATTTTATGGAAAATTGATCCTTTTCATTTTTGAAACTTAAATCACTACCAAGGGTCCGAATCTACGCATTCCTAACACCTTATTCGGACCATGACACCATGGCTACTAGGTTTCAAGCACAAAACGTTTATGGGGCCTTACATATGCGATCGCATAGGTACGTCTGCGATCGCATAGAAGGTTCTGAGGGGGGTGAATATTTGCTCTATACGATCACATAAAGGGGTCTGCAATCGCATAGGCTTGAGGAGATTAGGCAGTGCGGTCGCGTGGTAACTCATGTGATCCCGTTGAAGGGGAAAACAGTGTTCTACGATCGCATGGCCTGTCCTGCGATTGCGTAAGAGGAATTTGAGGGCCTGGATTTTTGTCCTATGCGATTGCAGGGGTAGTGATGCGATCGCATATGGGTCGCTACAGTAGTCAGATAGAATGCTTAAAACCCTTTTGTCAACGACCCATATTTTTCACCATTTTTACACCGCTAAGAGAGCTTTTCGACCGATATGAAGAGGGTTTTTAACGGGTATTTATTGTAGGTAAGTCTCTTGACTAGAAAACACCATTTTATGGAAGAATCAACACTTAAATTCATGAAAGTGGGTATAAATTGTGAAGAACTAGGGCTTGGTGTTTGAAAACGAAATTTTAGGATTTGAAAGATCATTTGAGCTCCTTTTTCGATAAACATTTTATGTACGGACCCGTGGCTAGATGAGGAATCTATTGGTGTGATTTTTGGAATTTTTTTAGAAGTGGGCCCGGGGCTCGGGTTTTACCAACTTCATGAATTTTTGTACTTTTCGAGTATTTTTGATTGGGTTATGTTTCTTTAATCCATATTTATGTATTCATTGTGATTTTGACTAGATTCAACGTGCGAGGAGGTCGATACGAAAGGAAAAGGCATTGCGGACCAGTCTACGGCCGGTTAGAGGTGGTAGTTTGTATAGACGATGGCCTGAGGCTTTGAACTCCTGATTTATCACATTGTGACGCTATATTAGGGCGTGACTCGCACCCCATGGCAGGTGCGGGATTGGTTATAACTGGGGATTGTAACTTGGTCCATCCCGAACAAGAATATTTCTCTATTGGCGATTGATACGCATCCTGTATTGAATATATCTGGGCTTATTGCCATATATGGGGCCTTGTGCCGATTTGTAGCATCCTCAGGGGATGTATATCATTGTGATAGCATGCTTTGTAAGATCGTTGGTCTCAGTCCTGTGTTTAGTCACTGTTATGAAATGCTAAGTCACTTTTCCTGAAGTTAAATATTTAAAATATATTCTTCTTAATAAATTGGAAACTGGGAAATTAATTGAATCTGTTACATGACTCATATGCATATTGTGGACTGAGTATGGATCGGGTTGCACGCTGCAGTTATGATATGATGATATTGCGCTTGGGTTGTAGGAGTCCCTCCGAAGTCTGTGCACACCCCCAGTGAGCGTCATCGATGATAAATGGATTGGGTTGTACACCGCAGCGTGTTCATGTGCATTGCATTGCATCCTTGCATTATACTTGATCGTTATATTTGAAGTTGTTTTGTTGTTGGTTTGTAGTAAGGTGTCGGACTGTTAGTTTAGCTTTACTTTGTGACATTTCGTGGATTTCTTATCTTCAGACATTTTATATGCTTATTACTCACTAAGTTGGTAGTACTCACCCTTACTCCATGCACCTTGTGTGCAGATTCAGGTGCACCGGAGGCTTAGCTGAGCAGTCTTTGTTTCCGGAGCTTATCAGAGTTGTTAAGGTAGCTGTTTGACGTTCGCAGGACCTGACTACTCTTCCTATTTCAGTTTTATTTATATATACATTTCCAGACTTGTGTATTTTTGTTCAGATATTGTTACCTAGTTTGTTTAGGGGCTCTAGACTCGTGACGGCAGATCTTTTGGGAGTGTTTTTATCAGCCTCACATTTTTCAATATTATTCTTCTATAAATATTGGATTATTATTCTAAAACTATTATATTCTTCTTAAATTGTCGGTTTTTGAGATTTACGGTTGATTTGGGAGCGACTGTTGGTCAGGCTTGCCTAGCTTTACGGTTGGGCGCCATCACGATCGGGTTTGGGTCGTGACACAAACCCATTGAGTACACCAATGGTTGCTCGATCACTTGAAGTGGATAAGGATTTTTTCCAACCTCTAAAAGAGGATGAGGAACTCCTTGGTCCCGAAGTACCCTATCTCAGTGCAATTGGTGCACCAATGTATCTTGCTAAAGCTACAAGGCCTACCATATCATTTTCTGTTAATTTACTAGCAAGATATAGTTCTTCTCAAACACGGATTAAGGATCCGTTCTTACCTTCAGAAGAGGATGATGAACTCTTTGATCCAGATATACCCAAGTCTCTATACTGTACTCTTTTTCCTTGCTCTGGTTTTTTCCCACTGAGTTTTTCCTGGTAAGGTTTTTAATGAGGCGGCTTGCAAATGTATATTATTAGTGTACCCTTTTTACTTGTCTAGGATTTTTCCCATGAGGTTTTTCCTAATAAGGTTTTAACGAGGCACATAATAATGAACATCCAAAGAGGAATGCTTTGAAATTATTTATTTGGATGTCTATTTATTACTTCGTTGTAGATAATCTTCCTGAAGAAGATTATCCATTTAATACTCCATTGAAGTTTTCTACAAGCAGTTGATGCAGGTAAGTTGCAAGGAACTCAATGAAAGGACTTGTACCAGCTTCTTGGTTTGATGAGAATAATTTAAATAGATCTGAAATAGTGGTGGATAATATTCTATACAAACTCAATTTTTTGAGAAGATGGTATACAAGATTGGAATGCAGAGATTCAAATATTTGAAACAAGGTTTTCATCCGGGGGAGTAAAATACGCGATGCGCTCTTTTTCCTTACTAAGGATTTTACCCACGGGGTTATCCTTATAAAGTTTTTAATGAGGCACATTATCTTTTAATGAACATCCAAGAGGGGAGTGTTATAAATATATATTATATTATGGATGTTCATGCAGTACTCCATCATAAATAAGCTTCGTGAAGAAGCTTATTATTTCGATACTCTGTTATGGATAAAGATTATCCCCGACAGAAGATTATCTATATCTGGTACAGAAGCACCTTACAAGCAACATACAAGTAGCTTAATCAGCAGCTTGTAGTAGCAGCTTACACAACAACTTCCTTTCTTCTATAAATAGAATAGTTTTCATTTTATTATGTACAACTGTTTGGAATTCGAATAATTTATCAGTTTCTCTCTATACTTGTCTTTACTTTACAGTCTTTATTTTATAACACATTTCAATTTGTGTTATTTGAAAAATATTTGAAAGATCACGGGAAAAGTAATTTTGTGTTATTTGCTTATTTCATTATTAGATCATAGAAATAACAATCTTTTCATAAGGTATTCCTGTAGAACTCCTCGAAAGAATAATACATCTAAGGACTTCTATAGAATAATATTTTGTTCTTTTGTTAAGCAAGCTTAATAGTGTATGGGGTAAAATTATGTCCACTACGGTAGTAACGACCAACGACTATGCAATAGCTGAAACGAGGGTATGACCTAAGAATGTCGGGGTGAAGTGTATCTCTAGGTCTCGTCGTCTCCTTGAAAGACAAATCTCTGTATTATTTTATTATTTCGAGGGGGTTCACCTATTATATAAAGGGAGATCCCAATATTGTAAAGGCATATGATCTTTCTAAAACAAGCCTTCTCTCTCTCTCTCTCTCTCTCTCTCTCTCTCTCTCTCTCTCTCTCTCTCTCTCTCTCTCTCTCTCTCTCTCTCTCTCTCTCTCTCCCTCCCTCCCTCCCTCTCTCTCTCTCTCTCTCCCAAGCTTTTTCTCTCTTGAACATCCAATCTATTGAAGGCAATAACAAGCATAATACATATTTCTAGGTCTCATTATCTTCGATTACGACATACCTTTGATTTATTTTGATTGTTTTCGCTTATATAGTAATTAGTATCTTTTGAGCCAAACTATTGGTGCCGTTTGTGGGGATTTCGGCAATCGAAATCATAGTTTGCACCTAGAACATCGAAGAGAACAACGAACCACCATTCTTCACACCTTACAAAAATAAAAAATAGCAGAAAAAGATGCAAGAATGAAAGCAATAGCAAGAGTCTCATAGGCCCTCTCAACAAGGCCAATAGAGAGAACATCTCAAATGCAACACCTGGTAGTGCACCGGATGGAGAGATCTCACCTTCTTCATCTGAGGACTTGACAACCTTGCATGAAAAAGGAGCCTCCATATCTGCACTAAAAGAAATACCCCCCTCATTGGTCAAATAACTAATGGAAGAGTTGTTAATGAATACTCTGGGCAGATTGCTTGAAAAGTCACCCCAAAACAACGTCAGGAACCCTCCAGTGGCAGACATCTCAACCACCACCAGTGAACCCGATATTTCACAAACCAGTAACGCCCGCATCGATGCCCAGGCCAACGATGGTGCACTCGCAGCCATCCTTAAAAAGATGGAAGAAATGGAGAATGAGAACAAGGTACTTCGAGATCAAATGAAGGAGCATCAGGAAAGAGTAGACAAAATTCATGGTGCTCCTAAGTTACTACCAAAACGCGAAGTAGGCAGGTTTGTCGAACAGCCGTATAGCGAGGAGGCTGCCCCTCATCTGATCCCAAAAACCTTCAAGATTCCACCTTACTTGAGAATATACGATGGGACTATGGATCCCGAGAACGACCTGATCCACTATGTGACCGTTGTGAAGGGCAACGATTTGTCAAAAGAACAAGAACCATTTGTACTACTGAAAAAGTTTGGAGAAATGTTTACGGGGGAAGCCCTAACATGGTACTCTCAGTTACCAGCTAGAACAATATCAACATTCGAATAAATGGAAGATAAGTTTGCCATCGCCCATGGAGGAGCAAAGAAAGCAGAGGCCAGGGTCAACAACATCTTTGCCGTCAGGAAAACCGTATGAGAGGGACTTGGGGACTTCCTGGCCAGGTTCAACAGGGTAAGGATGAGCCTACCAAATGTATTGGAAGGCATGGCCGTCGTATCTTTCCAAAACGGGCTGAATATAGACGGTTCGAGGGCGACCAAAAATCTGCTAAGCCGACTCATGAAATATCCCCCACCGTGTAGGAAGAGATCCACAATGTGCCGAAGTACGAGCAGATGAGGACGACCTCAATGGACCAAATCAACGGCAAACAACGATACAATCAGAAACAAGAAGGGATCTACGCAATAACGGGCAACGGAACAGCTCCCACGCTTCAACAAAGAAAGGCATCAGCCCTACGTTAGATCCTCCCATCCACTACCATCGAGGCACACAGAGGCATTAAAATGACATATCGCTCCACTATAGAATGAAAAAGGTATGCCCCATTTATTATCTGCCCATAACTTTTGTGTGTCTCCCTCAAAAATAGTGTACACAGTAGAGAAATTGGGCACCATGGTGCAACGGCCGCAGAAAATAAAATTAAATCCCACCACAAGGAGGTCGAATGTCATGTGCGAGTTCCATCAAGAAAGATGGCACAAGACCGAGGACTGCATAGGTCTACGACGAGAAGTAGTTAGGATGTTGAACCAAGGACACCTAAAGGAGCTGCTTTGTGATAAGGGGAAGACCAACTTCGCACGAGGTCGAGAATAACCCCAAGAGCCGACGAGACCACCTTCGCCAACACGCACCATAAACTTGATCGTCGGGGGCAGTGATGATTCAACAATCAACCACGTAAAGTTCATCACCACGCACAAACTGAAACGAACAATCGCCCATGAACGGTATGACGACTTTGAAGAGAGTATCATCTTCGATAAGTTTGATACCGGCGGTTTGTCTTTTCCTCATTATGATGCTTTAGTCATAACTTTACGTATTGCCGATACTAATGTTAAGAGAATCATGGTTGATGACGGAAGTGGCTCCTGTTTTATCTATCCAAGAGTCTTCATGCAAATGAGACTCGAATATAAGATAATATCACGTTGCATAACACTAACTGGTTTTAACAATACTGTAGAACGGACCTCCGGGGAGATATCATTGTTGGTTATAGTGGGGGGGAGTCATGCTGGAAACCACTTTCCACCTTATGAACCAGGAGATAGCCTACAACGCCATCATAGGACGCCCTTGGATACACGCCATGCGAACAGTCCCTTCAAGCTTCTACCAAGTGATAAAGTTCCCCACCCCATGGGGAGTGTTTAGTATTTCGGGCGAGCCGTGCACCGCACAAGAATTCTACCAAATCGCTCAAGACCGCACCCACACCAAACAATTGAACCTGGCCAGTCCAACTAGACATCACCGACCACATAAAGAAAGCCTACATCGGGCACAGCCTCTACGATTCAAGTAAGTACTATGAATTTCTAACTAACCACGCGAATCTGTTTGCCTTTTCTCATTCAGATATGTCAGGGATCCCGAAAGAAATCGCCACCCACAAGCTAAACATCGATCTACTATATCCGCCCGTGCGGCAATTTAGAAGAAAGTTCAATGCCACAATCAACGAGGCGGTCAGTGACAAAGTAGATAAGCTACTAGCCAACGTGTCTATCAGAGAAGCAAAATACCCCCAATGGGTTACCAACGTCATCATGGCCAAAAAGAAAAATGGAAAATGGAGAATGTGTGTAGATTTCACCGACCTTAACAAGGTGTGCCCAAAAGAGTCATTCCTATTACCCCACATCGACCGATTGATCGATGCCACGGCAAGACATGAACTGATAAGCTTCTTAGATGCCTACTCCAGCTACAATCAGATCATGATGGCCGAAGAGGACCAAGAAAACATAATTTTTATCACCCACCAAGGGACGTATTGATATAAGGTGATGCCCTTTAGGCTCAAAAATGCAGGGTCGGCGTATCAGAGACTGGTCACCAAAATATTCAAAGAACAGCTCGACAAAACCATGGAGGTCTATATCAACGATATGCTAGTGTAGTCAGTAAAGAAAGAAGACCACATCGACCATCTGAAAGAAGCCTTTGAAATATTAAGACGGTACGAGATGAAGTTGAACCCAAAAAAATGCGCCTTCGGCATGGCCTTGGGAAACTTTTTGGGTTTCCTCGTTTCATAACAAGGTAACGAGGTCAAACTGGACCAGATTAAGGCAATAAACAAAATACCTGAGACTTTGAACAGCAAAAAGCAAGTGCAAAAGCTGACGGGGCGAATAGCCGCCCTATCCAGGTTCATCTCAAGATCCTCCAATGGGTGCCACAATTTTTCAACATACTAAGAAAAGATCACGAGCTATAGTGGAACGAGGAATGCGTCGAGTCCCTGAGAAAATTAAAAGCATAATTATCTTCACTACTGCTGCTAGTCAAAGCGAATCTAAGAAAACACAATTTTTATCACCCACCAAGGGACGTATTGATATAAGGTGATGCCCTTCGGGCTCAAAAATTAAGGGGTGATGTATCGGAGACTGGTCACCAAAATGTTCAAAGAATAGCTCGACAAAACCATGAAGGTCTATATCGACGATATGCTAGTATAGTCAGCAAAGAAAGAAGACCACATCGACCATTTGAAAGAAGCCTTCTAAATATTAAGACGGTACGAGATGAAGTTGAACCCAAAAAAATGCGCCTTCGGCATCGCCTCGAGAAACTTTTTGGGTTTCCTCGTGTCATAACAAGGTATCGAGGTCAAGCTGGACCAGATTAAGGAAATAAATGCAATACCTGAGACTTTGAACAGCAAAAAGCAGGTGCAAAAGCTGACGGGGCGAATAGCCGCCCTATCCAGGTTCATCTCAAGATCCTCCAACAGGTGCCACAAATTTTTCAATGTACTAAGAAAAGATCACGAGCTACAGTGGATCGAGGAATGCATCGAGTCCCTAATAAAATTAAAAGCATATTTATCTTCACTACTGTTGCTAGTCATAGCGAATCCAGGCGAGCCTTTGCTGGTATATCTGGCGGTATACGAAGTTGCCGTCAGCACAGTCCTGGTCCGCAAAACAAAGGTACGTAGTCTCCTATTTATTTTATCAATAAAACCCTGGTGGATGCCGAGACACAGTACCCACACCTCGAGAAGCTGGCTCTGGCACTGGTCATAGCTTCACGAAAGCTTAGACCCTATTTTCAGTGCCATCCTATAAAGGTAATAACAACCTTCCCCCAGAGAAGCATCCTACACAAGCCCGAGATGTTTGGCAGGCTCGCCAGATGGGCCATAGAGCTCAGCGAGCACGAGATATCCTCTCACCCAAGAAACCCCATCAAGTCGCAGGTACTTTCCAACTTTGTCGCCGATTTCAGCATAGAGATATGGCCGAAGGCGAAACTGGAGGCCATTTGTGCCTCCCCCAGTGCCGACCTTTGGACTCTCTACACTGACGGCACCGCTAATGCCTCGGGCTCGGGACTGGGACATGTTCTCGAAGTCCCCACGGGCGAAGTAATTTGCCAGTCCATATGATGCCCCGAGATGACTAACAATGAGGCCGAGTATGAGGTTATGGTACCAGGTATAAAATTAGCCGTCAAATAAAGGGCTCGATGACTCGTCCTCAATTGTGATTCCCAACTCGTGGTGAACCAGATCACCGTGACTTACCAAATCAAGGAGCATAGACTGCAAAAATACCAATCAGAAATCCACAAGCTAATGCTGGAGTTCGACAAGTGCCGCCTTGAGCAAATCCCTTAAGGCGCAAAATGTCGAAGAAGACGATTTCGCGAAACTAGCTGCAGCCACCAAAAATATCAACAAAGGGAGTATAGTCACCCTCTTCCATTCGTCTATAGACCACGCTGAGGTACTCTCTTTAAATCTAACTTGGGACTGGCACAACCAGTTTATCTCCTATCTGTAGGATGGGACACTCCCACTCGACAAAAAAGAAGCCAAGAAGCTCCGCGTGCAAGCCGTCTCATACAACCTAATAAATCACAATCTCTACAAAGGACATCTGGCGGACCCCTTGCTAAATGCATGGGGCCACACCAAATAAGGCAAGTACTCAAAGAGGTGCACGAGGGTCACTGTGGCGCACATACCTGTAATTGTGCTCTCGTCTGTTGCATCATCTGAGCCTGATACTACTGAACCACAATGAAAAAGGAGGTAGTTGAGTATGTTCGCAGGTGTGAACAGTCCCAAAAATACGCCCCCATGATACATCAACCGGGAGAGTCCCTCCACTCATTAACCTCACCTTGGCCCTTCATCAAATAGAGAATAGACATAATCGGTCCCCTACCAGCCAGATGAGGAAAGGTATGGTTTCTGTTAGTTTTAACTGACTATTTTTTCAAGTGGGTGGAAGCATGTGCGTACACTCAAATACGCGAACAAGAAGTCATCGCCTTCATATGGAAAAACATCATATGCCATCTCAGCATCCCCAAGGAAATCAGCTGCGACAATGGCCCCCGATTCATTGGCAAAAAGACAATGGAGTTCTTCGACAAATGGCACATCAAACGAATACTCTCCATGCCATATCACCCCGCCTCCAACGGCCAAGCAAAATCCTCCAACAAAACAATACTGAACAACCTGAAGAAGAAACTTGAAGAAGCCAAAGGGCTCTAGCCCGATCTACTACCAAAAGTACTATAGGCATATCGAACCACGCCCAAATCCAGCACGAGAGAAACTCCATACTCAGTGGTCTACGAAACCGACACGATCATACCCATCAAAATAGGAGAACCAAGCTTGAGGTACTCACATACCAACGGAGAAGATAATGACATGAATAGGCTTCAAGACCTCGACGAGGCTGAAGAATGAAGGGGTATGGCCCACATAAGAATGATGTCTCAAAAGCAACAGATCGAAAGGTATTACAACAAAATGGCCAAAATACAACCACTCAAAGTGGGCGACTACGTCCTCAAGGCCAAAACTTTGGCGTCAAGAGACCCGAGCGAAGTGAAAATGGGCACCAATTGGAGCGAGCCATATAAAATCACAGCAACGGCGAGCAAAGGAGCATTCCAATTGGAAATAATGGAAGGAAAAAAACTCCAAAACAACTAGAATGTCGCCCATCTCAAACACTTCCATTTCTAAAGGGTGTCTCCTGAGTCGTACTCTTTTTCCCTTACCCGATGTCCCAATCGGGTTTTCTCGGGGAGGTTTTTAACAAGATGACGAAGGGAACACCTAAGGGTTTCTGGAGGCAGGTTTATCATATCGGCCACTCAACGTGCTCTCCAGGTTGATATAATAAAGGGACTAGCCAAGTTGGATCTCCACCTAGTTGGATCTCCATTATGTAAGAGGTTAAGGCCACCTTCTCCATTGGGTAAACGGCCAAGGCCACCATCTCCATTATGTAAGCGGCTAAGGCCACCTTCTCCATTATGTAAGCCGCTAAGGCCTCCTTCTCCATTATGTAAGCGGCCAAGGCCACCACCTCCATTTTGTAAGCGACTAAGGCCACCACCTCCGTTGTGAAAATGGCCAAAGGCCATCACCAATAAATGTTGACCCCGCTCGACGATAACGGATAACACCTCAACGACAGTTGAAGCTATATCCTATTGGACGAAGGCCATCGCCATTAAACGTCAACTCCGCTCGACGACGACGGATAACACTTTAATGACAGTTGAAGTTACATCATATTGGCCGAAGGCCATCGCCATTTAACATCGACTCCGCTCGACGAAGACGGATAACACTTCAATGATAGTTGAAACTACATCATATCGGCCGAAGGCCATCGCTAATAAACGTCAACCCCGCTTGACAACGACGGATAACACTTCAACGACAGTTTAAGTTACATCCTATTGGTCGAATGCTATCACTAATAAACGCTGACCCCGCTCGACGATGACGAATAACACTTAAATGACAGTTGAAGCTACATCCTATTGGCCGAAGGCCATCGCTATTAAATGTCGACGTCGCTCAATGGTGACATATAACACTTCAACGACAGTTAAAGCTACATCATATTGGCTGAAGGCCATCGCTATTAAACGTCGACTCCGCTCGACGGTGACGGATAACACTTCAACGGCGGTTGAAGTTACATCCTATTGGCCAAAGACCATCACCAATAAACGTCAACCCCGCTCGACGATGGAGGATAACACTTCAACGACAGTTGAAGTTACATCCAATCGGCCGAAGGCCACACCATTAAACGTCGACCCGCCCGATAACGACGGATAACACTTCAACGACGGTTAAAGTTATATCCTATCAGCTAAGGCCATCACCATCGGCGCGCCAGCCAAGCTCGACTATGATGAACAACGTTTTAACAAAGAACAACATAAAAAGAGTAGCAACAAAAGTATGATTCTTTCACTATAATAAAAATTATATATACTTAGTCCTTCGAAGGGCCCCCGTTACATTCCACAAAAATGCAAAACATACACAAATCTTAAGGAGCCTCGCCATTTTTCCATTGCCACGCATATGCTCACCTTCTCGACCATCGCCACCAAGGCAATAAGCTTCATTTAACCATGGGTTGAAGTCAAGCCGGTTAACATCCTCCGAAGCGTAGCCCTCTCGATTAGGAGAGTCAGAGCTATATTTGCAAGTTGCCGAAATGGCATGAGGCTTGTGCCACCGCTCCTAAACTTCCTCCACAGAGGCACTACCCGCAAAAAGAAGTTTTTTGTATACGTCCAATCTTGCCTCTGCATATCCCACATCTCTTGCACATCACGACGTGCATCCTCATCAGACATGAGTTGGGAAGAAGAAGGTCGGGCCACGTCCCCAGGCCTTGGTGGGGGAGTTGATAACTAGGAATCATGCATGCTTTTAGACCCCTTCTTGCCCGAGCTTTGTGCATAAAATGTGTTAAACTGGCCTTGATTTGCTTACAAGTGCGCTATTTTGCAGGTTTGAGCGACAGAAGGACGAATATTGTCAAATCGGCTAAAAAATGAGTGAAACCGGCTAAGCGCCAAATGAAGAAGTAGAAGGACTCAAAAGGAACATGTGCGGACCGCACTGTTTTGTTGTGTGGCCGCACAATGATATTCAGAGAGCAGACTAGGAAAACCTTCAGCTGCGCGGACCGCACTGATTTGGTGTGCGGCCGCGCAGAAAGGTTCAGAGAGGCCAAGATTCAAAAGCAATCCACGCGGACCGCGTCCACTTTCAAGTGGTCCGCAACGATGAAGATCAGAGAAGAGAAATATTGAAGGCAAAGTCCCACGCAGCCGCGTGCCAAAACAGTGCGGCCCGCTTTGGTGAAGATTCAGAGAGTTTGCAATCAGAGGAATTACACAGTGAGGCCGCGGTCCATTTCTACGCGGTCCGCGTTGCTAACCCTACGCAGCCGCGTGACAAAAGTGTGCGGTCCGCGTGACATGCTCCAATGCCAGCGTACCTGAAGATCAAATGCCCTACGCGGACGCACGTCAAAAGTGTGTGGTCCGCATGAGACCCTCAGGGTATTTTTGTTCGGAAATTACTTTACAGTATAAATAGCTTCTTTTACTTTTTTAGGTTATGTGAGATATTAGATATGAACAGCTGAGCTCGTGAGAACATATTTACGCCTATTTTGGGCAATTTTCTTAGTCTTTTATCATTAGATTTAATTTGTAATCAATTACTATGTCAATTTCATCTTTAATTTCTTCAGTTTCTTCATTTTTCATGGCTATCTAAACTCATAGCTAGGGTTGTAGCTCAACCCTAGTGTGGGTAATTAATGGGTTAGATTATTTAATGTTTAGATGATTATGGGTGTTAGGATTTGGGTTGATTGAATGTTTTACATTTGGATTTTGTGGTTGCAAACACTAAATCTAGCTTTGTGGGTTTGGGCTCTTTTTGAGAAAGAGAGTCTAAAACTTCTCAATCAATTCCAACAAGGATTTGGGATGGACCCATGAGAATGGTAGTCCCAAGTAACGGGTAAAAACTTCGAGAGAGTAATTACCCAACTTGAGCATAAAGTTGCTTGGGAAAATTAGCCTACCCAATTGGTCTCGAAAGAGTCAATTGGGCAAAATTGTTCTCTCTACCGAGAGGTGTGAGAATGATTGCATAGAGCAACGGTTATCCAATAATCCCATCATATCATCTTTGCATTGAATTTCATTACCCGTTAGTTATCCACCTAGGTAAATTCTACTACCCTAGTCCTTTTTCTACTTGAATTACACTTTAGAACTATCCTTAGCATAATTTAGACTTATTATTAGTAGTTGATAAATTAGTTGTTAAAAAGAAAACACAAATATGTTTGAAGACAAATTAGAAGCTAACTCACAATTCTAGTTCATCGTAATTTCTCACTCCAAATTCCAACTCCCTGTGGATTGACCCTGAACTACTATTCGGGTAAAAGTTAGTTGTGCCCGCTCTTCCTTCGGGTTGAGTTTGCAATATGATTCACGTTTTGGCGCCGTTGCCGGGGAGTTGACGGTGTTGATTAATTGTGTTGCTAGTGTTGTGTTTTGCTTCTTCTTTCCTTCTTTTACTAATTTTCTTGACTCAATCTAACAGGTACAAATGGCTCTTAATGCAAATGCTAATGTTCCCCTTGGCGATGCCATGGCGGGGGAGAAGGTAGAGGACCTTGAGCAGGATGAATTCCTGGTACAACATGTACCACGGAGGGCCCGAAATGCCAATGCAAATTAACAGGACCAAATCCCAGACCCTCCTCCGCCACCGCCAAGGGTTGCGCCAAGAGCAATGACAAACCAAGGATACGCCAGTGCCATTGTTCCTCCCCGAATCCGGGCGGGGAACTTTCAAATTACAAATGTGATGCTGACACTATTGGAGCAAAGAGGGTATTTTACTGGTGCCTCCAATCAAAATGCCTACAAGCACTTGAAGGGGTTCATAGATACTTGTTGGGGAAGCAAACAAACCAATGTGTCCGAAGATGCTTTGCGATTGCGGCTTTTCCCTTTCTCATTGAGGGGTAAGGCGTTAGATTGGTTGGAGTGGTTACGGAATCACTCAATCACTACATGGGATGAATTGGCGGACAAGTTCATCGCCAAGTTCTCTTCCCCAACTCATATGGCCGCCCTGCGAGATGAGATTCTAGCCTTCAAACATGAGCCAACGGAGCCGTTACATGAAATTTGGGAGAGGTATCGGACTATGGTGAAAGAGTGCCCCAACAATGACATGACCGATGCTATGGTTCAACAAACTTTCTATAGGGGGATCAACACGGTTAACCAATGCATTGTGAACCAATGGGCGAGAGGCAATTTCATGAAGTTATCTTTGGAGGAAGCATGCGATGTTATGGACCAAATGGCCAACACTTCTTCGGCATGGCAAAGTCGGGCGAATGTGCCTCAAGGTGATCCGAATGTTATCCATTTACACAAAGAGTTGCATGACCACGGCCAAGCCATTGCCGAGATTACTACAAGCATGAATCAATTGGCGAAAGCTCAACTTCAACAAGTGCAAAATCCGTGCCAAGTAAATTCCATGGAAAGTATCTCGATGTTAAAAAGAAGGAATAGAGGGCAACAAGCACAACAAGGCCAATGTGATCAAAATGAGAACAATAATGATAATGGAGGATTTTCTAATGATGGCTTTGATGATCAAGACGAATATTGCCAATATGTGAATAACTTTCAAGGCAATAGAGGGAATCATAATAATCAACAATGGCGTTCCAAAGGGAATTGGGGGAACCAACAAGGAAGAGGAAATTGGAACAATAATAACAATGGGAACAACGGTGGTGATTGGATCAATCAAGGAAACAATTGGAACAATCAAGGCAACAATTGGAACAATCAAGGAAATAGTGGTGGCAATTGGAGTGGTAATAATAGCAATTGGGGGAACAACAACAATCAAGGCGGTTGGAACAATGGTGGAAATCAAAACAATTGGGGGCAAGGTTTTCAAAGAGCTCCCATGTATCAACAACCCAACAATCCACCCCCTTTCCATTCACAAGGATCAAGTTCTTCGGGCAATGATATGGGCCGAATTGAAGTCATATTTGAACAAATGATGAAAAAGAATCAAGATTCGGATGCCCAACTAGCTTCTCACAATACTTCAATCCGGAATTTGGAAGTTCAAATTGGCCAACTTTCTCAATCTTTGAACTCTCGACCTAAGGGTGCACTGCCAAGTGACACGGTGGTAAACCCGAAGGGAGGGAACAATCATGTGATGGCCGTGACAACAAGAAGTGGACGAGGCGGTAATATGAGTGCCTCAAATGAGAATCGCGTTGATGACATGCCAATGAATGATGACAATGTGGTTTAACCTATTGAAACAAATGATGTGTGGATTGACATTGAGGATGAGTCCGGGATTGAGTCTCAAGATACCGTGAACCCGTCTAGGGAACACATCATTGATATTCCCGAGCCGTCTATTCCAAAGGCCAAGGCACCCTAGCCAAGGCCTCCTCCACCTTATCCGCAAAGATTGGCAAAGCAAAAAGGAGATAATCAATTTAAGAAGTTCATAGAGATGATGAAGAACTTGACCATTAATGTGCCTTTGGTGGAGGCACTCGAGCAAATGTCGGGTTATGCTAAATTCATGAATGACTTGGTTACAAAGAAAAGGTCAATGGATTGTGGGACGATAATGATGACTCACCAAGTGAGTGCGATAGTTCATTCCATGGTTCCTAAGTTAGAAGACCCCTGTGCTTTCACCATTCCTTGTACAATTGGAAGTGCTAATTTTGCTAAAGCACTTTGTGATTTGGGTGCTAGTATCAATCTCATGCCATATTTCGTGTTTAAGACCTTGGGTATTGGACAACCCCGTCCAACTTCAATGAGGCTCCAAATGGCGGATCGGTCTGTGAAGAGGCCTTTGGGAATCATCGACGATGTTCTAGTTCGAGTCGACAAGTTTATCTTGTCGGCCAATTTTGTCATTCTTGATTGTGAAGTGGACTTCGAAGTCCCTATCATTCTTGGAAGGCCACTCTTAGCCACTGGGAAAGCCCTAGTTGATGTTGAAGCGAGAGAATTGACTTTTAGGGTCGGTGATGAAAAAGTGGTGTTTCACGTGTGCAAATCCATGCGACAACTAAATAGCACCGAGGTGTGCTCGTTTGTGGACATTGTCACAGCGGTGATAGCGGATGACACAAGCGCCATGATCAATGTTGAAGATCCACTTGAAGCAGTCCTTTTGAACATGGAGGTCAATGATGATGCCAATCGTGTTGAATGTGTAAATGCTTTGCATGGTATGGGCTCTTACTCTTATGGGCTGAGGAAGCTATCTTTGGACCTTGAAAATCGCAAAACTCCTCCAACTAAGCCATCTATTGAGGAGCCACCGGTGTTGGAGTTGAAACCACTTCCTCCTCACCTCAGGTATGAATACTTGGGTCCTAATTTCACTTTGCCAGTTATACTTTCCTCTTGCTTAACTAACATGCAGGTTGACGCCACTTTGGCGGTCTAACAAAATCGCAAGCGAGCAATTGGATGGACTTTGGCAGATATTCGGGGTATAAGCCCCGCCTTTTGCATGCACAAGATCATATTGGAGTAGAATGCTAGACCGTCACTTGAGCACCAAAGAAGATTGAATGAGGCCATGCAAGAGGTAGTCAAAAAGAAAAATCATCAATGGTTGGATGCCGGGGTGGTCTACCCCAATTCGGATAGTTCTTGGACCTCTCCGGTCCAATGTGTTCCAAAGAAGGATGGCATGACGGTTGTCACCAATGCAAACAATTAATTGATTCCTACTCGTACGGTCACGAGTTGGAGAGTGTGCATGGACTATAGGAAGCTCAACAAGGTTACACGGAAGGACCATTTTCCATTACCTTTCTTGGATCAAATGTTCGACCGACTTGCGGGGAGAGCCTATTATTGCTTCCTTGATGGCTATTCGGGGTACAATCAAATACTCATCGCCCCGGAGGATCAAGAAAAGACAACATTTACATGTCCTTATGGCACATTCGCCTTCTCTCGAGTGCCATTTGGACTATGTAATGCCCCAGCTACGTTTCAGAGGTGCATGATGGCGATCTTCACCGACATGGTGGAGGACATTCTTGAGATATTTATGGATGACTTCAGTGTGGTAGGGGATTCTTTTGATGATTGTTTGGAAAATTTGGATCGTGTGTTGGCAAGATGTGAAGATACAAACCTTGTGCTTAATTGAGAGAAGTGTCACTTTATGGTGCGAGAAGGAATTATATTGGGCCACAAAGTCTCGAAGAATGGCATTGAAGTTGACAAAGCAAAGATAGAGGTTATTTCAAGGCTCCCTCCCCCTAACTCTGTCAAAGGGGTGAGGAGTTTCCTCGGTCACGCCGGTTTCTATCGGTGCTTCATAAAGGATTTTTCCAAGATCGTGAACCCATTGTGTATGCTATTGGAGAAGGATGCCAAGTTTCTCTTTGACGAGAGATGCATGGAATCTTTTGAGTTATTGAAGCAAAAGTTGACTACAACTCCTATCATTACCGCACCTAATTGGAACTTGCCATTTGAACTTATGTGCGACGCAAGTGATATGGCGGTAGGAGCGGTACTTGGCCAAAGAATCCACAAGATGTTCCATCTGGTGTATTACGCAAGCAAGACAATGAACGAGGCTCAAAGGAATTATACCATTACCGAGAAGGAGTTGCTTGCTATTGTTTTTGCTATGAAAAAGTTTCGTCCTTACCTTATGGAGGCCAAGGTGATTATTCATACCGATCATGCCACCCTTAGGTATTTGATGACAAAGAAGGACTCCAAGGAAAGGTTGATGAGATGGGTCCTACTTCTTCAAGAGTTTGATCTAGAGATTGTTGATCGCAAGGGTAGTGAAAACCAAGTGGCGGACCACTTGTCCCATTTGGAGAAGGAGGGAAGGCCATCCAATAGCCTTGAATAAAATAATTCTTTCCCGGATGAACAACTCCTCGCGGTGTCTATACATGATATGCCGTGGTATGCCGATGTTGCCAATTATCTTGTGACCGGTGTGGTTCCGTATGAGCTCTCTTCTAACCAAAGGAAAAAGCTAAAGCGGGATAGCTTGGATTTCTATTGGGATGATCCGTATCTCTTCAAGATTTGCACGGATGGGGTAATTCGAAGATGTGTCCCGAAAAGTGATCAAATGAGTATCTTGGAGGCTTGTCACTCTTCTTCCTATGGTGGTCATCATGGGGGAGTGAGAACGGCTTCCAAGGTTTTGAGTTGTGGTTTTTATTGGCCAACGATTTTCAAAGATGCTAGTGATTTGGTGAAAAGGTGTGATGCTTGCCAAAGGGCCGGTGGTATTTCAAAGAAAGATGAGATGCCTCTCAATACCATTCTAGAGGTCGATATTTTTGATGTATGGAGGATTGACTTTATGGGGCCTTTTGTGAGCTCTTATGGGAATACGTACATTTTGGTAGCGGTGGATTATGTGTCAAAGTGGGTTGAAGTTGTGGCTCTTCCGAACAATGAAGCTCGAAGTGTTGTGAACTTTTTGAAGAAGTATATCTTTACAAGATTCGGGACTCCCCGTGCTATCATTAGTGATGGGGGATCTCATTTTTGAAACAAGGAATTTGATTCATTGCTTACCAAGTATGGAGTAAATCATAAGGTCACTACCCCGTATCATCCTCAAGCAAGTGGCCAAGTGGAAGTTTCCAACCGTGAAATCAAGAGTATTTTGTCTAAAACTGTCAATACCAATAGGACCGATTGGTCAAAGAAATTAGATGATGCTCTTTGGGCTTATAGGACAGCTTATAAAACTCCAATTGGTATGTCTCCTTACCGGTTGGTGTTTGGTAAGGCATGTCATCTCCCGGTGGAACTTGAGCATAAGGCTATGTGGGCTTTGAAAAAGTTGAACTTGGAATGGGATGTAGCTGCAAATCTTCGTGTGGATCACTTGAACGAGCTTGACGAGTTTCGGTTTCATGCATACTCCAGCTCGTCCTTGTATAAGGACAAGATGAAGTATCTTTATGACAAATATGCTCGAGGCAAGGAATTCAAAGTGGGTGATATGGTTCTTCTTTTCAATTCTCGGTTGAGGTTGTTCCCGGGAAAGCTAAAATCCAAGTGGAGTGGCCCATTTGAAGTGGTAGGTGTGACTCCGTTCGGAGCCCTTGATCTAAAGAACAAAAATGGTGATGTATTCCGAGTCAATGGGCACCGTGTGAAGCATTATTTGGGAATGGTTGATGATAGCCAAGTGGTGGCACTCTTGCACTTGAAATGACGGAATGGTAACTTGCGTCGTGCCGCGACGTTAAATCAGGTGCTTCTTATGAGGCAACCCATGTCTTTTTATTTTTCTTTGTTTTTCTTTATTCGTAGAGTAAGATTTTTGAGCGGACAATTTTGAAGTGTTGCAGGGGTTATGCTGAAACAGTGCAGGGAAAATACACAAAGTTGGCAAGTCTCTGAAGTTTGGCCATGCGGCCGCACAACAAATCAGTGCGGTCCGCGTGGCTTTTCTAATCCAAAGGAGTGACCTCAAGGCAACCCACGCGGCCCGCGTGGAAATATTATGTGGTCCGCGTGGAATGGATAAAATAGGATGAAATTTGGCAGGTCTCGGAAGTTTACCACACGGCCGCGCACCAAATCAATGTGGTCCGCATGGAAACTACCCAGTGTATTAGGTCTCTGAAGTTGTCACGCGGCCGCAACACAAATCAATGCGGTCCGCGTGACTTTGCTTGACAAATGAAAGTTTGGGTAAAACCTGCACGATCCGTGTGACAAATGCGTGCGGCCGCGCAGGTGGGTAAGTGATGGGTCCCACTCCCTTTTCTATAAATAGGGACCCCTGGCCTTCCTTTAACCTTTTGGCCATATTTTCATCTGAGAGATTTTTACTGTTCACCCTGTGCATCTTGTGCTCAAATTGCAATTACAACTAATCATTGGTAACATTTCACTTCTAATTCAATATTTAGATTACTTTATGCTGAACATAAATTGATTAATGCTAGAATAACTTCTTAATTTCTTTAATTTTTACCTCTTTTAATTGCTAGATTAGGGTCAAGCATGATAATTATAGAATTGGGGCTAACATTCTTGCTAAAATAACTGAGTAGGGACACTTAGGACACATAGTGTTGGAAATATTGGACTTAAATGAACAAAACACCCTGCCAGTTAAATTTTGCCCTACGCGGCCGTACACCATTTTTGTGCGGTCCGCGTAATTGAACCTTCATGAGAACCACTACATACGCGGTCGCGGTCCAAATCAGAGCGGACCGCGTGCCCAAGGTTCAGAGAATGTTAAATTTCGTAGCCTCTTCTGTGCGGTCCGCGTTGACCTCGCGGCCGCGATACAAATCAGTGCGGTCCGCGTAGGTCAACTTAAGAGAGTTGATTATTTTGATGATCAGCCTGTGCAGACCGCGTCCATTTCTGGGCGGTCCGCATTGACCTCACGCGGCCGCAACACAAATCAGTGTGGTCCGCGTGGGTCAACTTCAGAGAAGTGCATCTGTTGCTGCTTAGCTTGTGCGGACCGCATAGCAAAAGTGTGTGGTCCGCGTGACCCCTGTTACCCAACTGTGCCTTTTCTTTGTATACTCTTCTCACATTGTACACTTCTTACGTGCTTCAACTAACCAATCTAGACTCTACTTCTTGCAGACAATGGTGAAGAAACATATTGCACAACATGGGGGTAAACAACCCGGGAGAGGTGATCCCTCCCGAGGGGGCAAGGGAAAAAGGATCGTAAAGCTCACTCCGGAGGCCCGAGCAAACATAAAGAAAACCCGAAAGCTGATTTGGGAAGCTGATAGGGCGGCCTCTCATTCTACTGGGAGTGACTACATACCCTCCAGGAGTGTGAGCTCAGAGTCAGCCCCCTCCCACATGTCCATCTTCGTACCCAACATGGCATCCTCATCTCCAGACCAACCAACAGTTGCCACCTCCAAGCCGGTGAATGTAGTCTCAGACTCGTCTGATGAGTCTAGAGCAGAAAAGAACAGTGATGATGAATACTCTACCTCTCCCGCAACTTCATTATCGGGGAGAGTGGAGGACATGCGGAAGGAGGGGAGCCACAAGTGGGAGGTATTGAGCGAACAAGGGACCCAAATGTTTGGGCCGATAGATTTGTGAGTGAGTTGGCATGGCACAAATTCAGGGAATGGTGGCCCAAGAGAAGATTGATTCCGGAGAGGCGGTTCATTGATGCGGACTTGGTACCGCACAACCCTCATGTTCAAGCACAGTTCCATACTAAAGAGGGTTGGAGCTTCTTCAAGGAGCGGGTGGAGAATTCCAATGAGCACATGGTCAAAGAATTCTATGCAAACATGTCACGCCCCAAATCGGGGAACATGACCGGCGCCTGATCGGGTTGCCCCAGTCAAGCGGACCTGGGTGCCTTTCATTCCCACGCATTACCCATGTGTTGATTGTTTCTCATTAACCAAATATCTTACTAAACATGAATGATTTCACATTAAACAAATAAAACCATACGAGTGATTCATTAACAAGTTTGCAGTTTTTACAACGCCCGACATAACATAATGTATACATAAGACCGGAGTCCCACAGTTTACATGTCTACAGAGCCTCTAGGATACAAAAAAAGGGAATACAATACTTGCCGGTAACAAGGCTCCGGCTATACCTTACAAAACCAAAATGAAATCTAAACAAAAGTGGCATGAACCACACAGGGCCCCAAGGAAGAAAGGGGCTCACCAAAACGGGCAGTGGAAGGAGAAGGATACTACTGCCGATGAGCTGAAGTGCCTGCTACCTGATCCACCTACAATCATAACACGAATGTAGCGTCCCCGGCAAAAGGGACGTCAGTACACTTGAACTGTACTGGCATGTATGGACAAACTTTGTCCTAAGTAAACTCAAGCCATTGAATTACATCAACAATTAATTAAGCCAACCAACCATGTTTCCACATCTTCCCCATTTCAAATAATTCTCAACACAAAGCACTTTCTACGATCAACCAATTTAACAATAACCAATCAATCACGTAAAGCACAAGTAGTCAAACAAAGGGGCAATCAGTGCCCCACAGGTTGCAAACTCTCCTGCTGTCTCCTTTCACAATTTCACATCATTGATTTTTGTATCAATTTTCAATAGCGATTTCGATCGCTTTCCATCCTTATTACCCACGACCACCCTTATTACCTCGGCCACCCTTATCACCCCAACCCACACCTTATTTCCTCATGTTGCAGCGCACAACCCGATCCCACCGTACAGTTTTAAAACACAACAAGTACAAACAGCAGATAAGGCATTTCACACAATTTCAACAAGTTCAATGACTTACCAATCCTCAAGTGTTTCGTTTCTTTTCCACAAAGTACCATATATGCCATTATAGCCATTATTCACAATTCTTTTACCAAATTAAACTCTCATTTTACATCCCTCATAGCTCAACAACAAACTTTGAATATCCAACAACAACATCAAGAATTTCACACAATTTGTCAATTTAACACGAACCAAACAAACTTCACACATATAGGCGATTTCACAAGAATCAAAATTAGCCATACATACCTGGTGATAAGTTTTCTTCCTACTTTATGCTTACCCAAGATATCGTACTCTTGCCAACCTTGTTCTTGAAGACTCTTACTTCTACTCACTTCTTTTTACTAGAAATCAAGTTCAATAATCATGCATGAGTGTAAAAATTCTATTTTCAAAAGCTATTATATGCAAACCTCTCTTTACCTAATTTAAAACTGAAAATCAAAGAAAATAGTTAGGGTTTTTACCTTGAAAAGATTGGGGAAGTTGAATCCTTGCCCTAGGATCCCTTGGAATTAAGTGGTTGGAACAATCCTTGAAGATAAAGAACTTCTCTCTCTAAAACCTCTCTCTTCTCTCTCTAATTTTGGTAAGATGATATGAGAAAATGAGGGTGAAAGGTGTTATATTAAAGAAGAGATCGGGTCAAAATGTTACAAAAATCTGGGCCGGGGTCAATTATGCGGTGCACTTTGCGACCGCAGAATCAACATGCGGTCCGCATAGTGACCGCAGAATGGCCTCAAAATTACTCAAGTTCTGTTACGGAATGCGACCAATATGTGGTCCGCATTCTTGATCTGCTGTCGCAAAGTGCACCGCAGATTCATTATGCGATCGCATATCGACCGCATTTTCAACATGATTTTGGGAGACTTTCTGGAAAGCTTTGCGGCAAGAATGCGGTCCGCATAGCAGATTTGCGGTCGCATTCTTGACCGTAAAATTGACACTTTTCGGAAAAATTAATTCTCTACATTTTTGAAACTTAAATCACTACCAAGGGTCCGAACCGCGGCGAGCTTGTCTACGCATTCCTAACACATTATTCGGACCATGACACTATAGCTACTAGGTTTTATGCACAAAAATTTTACGGGGCCTTACAAAACATCCACCACATAGTCCCGGATTTCGCCGCTACAAAGGTGAGGGATCAGATTGTGATGTTTGATGGCAAGTCCTTAAATGAGTTCTTGGGGTTTGCTGATGAAGATGAATCCCAATATTTGGAGAAGTTGGCCTTGAAAGAAGAGGCTCGTCCATGGTTGGCAGAAGTGCTAGCTGCTTCCGGCACTATTCCGGTATGGCTAATGGCACAAGAGAAGATACATAGAAACACCCTTAGCTTTGAAGCGAAAGGGTGGTTGACATTTGTCTGCAACTGACTGGACCCTACCACACATGACCATTCAGTTCCTATTGATCGTGCGGTGTTGGTAGCTTCGATTATGGTTGGCTTCCCATTGAATGTGGGAAATATCATGCATAGGGTAATCTCCATTGTGGGCCATGAGACCAAGACAAACTATCCCTTTCCCAACACACTGACTTTGTACTTCAAGGAGCTTAAAGTGAAGAAAAAGAAATTTGATGTCATGGTGCCTCCGGCGGGGCCTTACTCTTGGTATGATCAAAAGGGTCCGGACAACCCTAAGACGGCTAAGAAGAGCCAAGCCACTACTTCCTCCGTAGCTGGCCAGTCTGAGGAGCCAGTTGCCACCACTGAGCAGACTACTTCGCTCCCTCCGAGTCCTTCCACAGCACCTTCCTCCCTTACTGCTACTGCTGATCCGAAGATCCCAGTCTCCAAGACTCACAGATTCACTGCCAACCAGCTCACATATTCATTGGCTAGTTTGAACAACTAGATGTCAGCAGCGACATCCAAGTTGTCCACATTGATGACAGCGGTTCAGGCTCATAGTGCACCAGTGACTGTGGAGGTTCCTGCCTCTATTGAGGAGACACTGAAGAAAATCCTGGCTAACCAGGAGTTGATGATGAAGAAGCAGGACAGTTTGGCCGGGGCAGTTGATGCACATAGCAAGCAGCTCAAGAGCCTTGCTAGGGAGCACAGAAAGTTGAGGAAGACCAAGGCCTCCACGGAGTCAGTTTCAGCTCTAAAGGAGCAGGTGGACAAGTTTGTAGTGGACCAGTTACCACTTGATTTGCTGTTCGGAGAGCCGGCCGCAGAGCCACAGGCAGAGCAGCCACAGGAGGAGCCCAGGCCACGGAAGAAGAGGAAACTCCCCAACACCGAGGGAGTTGTCATTATGGTAGCTCCTAAGCAGGAGGGGCCCTCCAGTGCCCCTACAGTAGATAAGCCACCTCCAGAGCAGGCATCCATCCCAGCAGCACAGCAACAGGTTGGGAACTAGTCTGAGGTCCCTACCACTACAGCGGACGAGGGAGCCACTGAGCAGAGTCATCCAGTTGATGAGGCTTGAGGGGCCATCCATATCCTTTTTTTTTATGCTTATTTGGTATTTAGCATTGGGGACAATGCTAGCTTTTATTCGTGGGGGTGTGCCCTACTATTTTTCTTTGGACTGTATATATTCATCACTTTTTAGTACACTTTTAGATGTAGTAATTTGTATATATTTTGTTAATTTGATCTACTCTAGTTTTCATTTTGAACCCTTTGGATCTGTATGTTCGAATCTATCTTTGTACATATTCATTTGTTTTTTGTTGGATTTCTTTACGTTTTTGTTATTCTCGTAAAATCATTAGGCTTTGTTTTAAGTTTTCAATAAACCCTTGGTTTTCTTAATGCCACGGTTTTTTCCAAGGGTAAAGTGTTGTGTGAACCGGGTGGCTCTTCCCTATGATAGATAGCGTGACAACTTTCTTAAGGGTTGAGTCAGTTTTTCTTTTTCTTTTTGATTTTCAAATTTTTGATAGTTAAGGGTACCTCAGGCAAACTTCACTTGGGCCTAGCACATTTGTCTCCGATCTCATGATCAAAGACATCGAGTTGTGTCTAGAATGGTGAAAGTTGTGGCCTTGAGAATCTTGTGTTGACCGAACAACCATCCATTGGTCATGTAAACCAACGCGTGCTTGAATCTTATCCGAGGTTGTTGTGGGCCTTCAACTCCATTTTTGGTGATCTCTGAGTGTAGGTGTGGTGAGAAATAGATTTGCGAGCCCAAGTTCCGTACCAATGGTCTAGAACTTGCCCCGAATATTTTTTGAGGCGAAATCATAGGTGAAACTTGACTTGAGAAGTGAGTGTAGGCCATCTTTGATCCAAATGAACATACCTTGAACCATTCTTTCCAACCTACCAATATAAGGATCCCTAGTTCACCCCTTTGAGCCTTAAACCTTATTCCTTCATAAAACAAGTTGCAAGCCTATACCCGTTTCAATTTAGACCTTCTCTTGGCACCCAGAAATCTTCCCTTAAAGTGATTGCAAAGGTATAAGTTTGAGGGGGAAAGACAAGAAAGGCACCAATGTGGTAAAAAGGCACAACAGCAAAAAGGAAAAGAAAGGCATTGAAAAAGGAAACAAAGAGAAAAACAAACAAAAAGATGAATAAGACCCAAAAAGAGGGGACCAAAAAGATTTGAAAAGCAAAAAGGAAAAAGGAAAAATGTGAATGAAACAATCAAAGAAAAAAGTGTCAATTGCAAAAAGGAAGAGTGTCATGGTGTCTCTCTTTCAACCCTTAAAAGAAGAAATGCTCAAAAAGAGTCAAGAAAGTGTGCCATCAATGAATCAAAAGAAGCGCTTTAGGGAATATTGAACCCATAAGAGCCAAATTTCTATCCTACCCAAAAAGCCTTCACAATGACTTCCCAAAAAGTCCTATATGATTTCAAGTTGAGAAAAGCCTACATTAGTGGATACTTACATAAAGGACAAGCCTATAGTACCTAGCGTCGGGCTTAGGGTCTCTTCTTTGAGAGAGTGAGTGTGAATCCTCTACATTGATTTGTGTGCAAATACTCAAAAAGGTGAGGTGCACTTAGGGAGAGCCGAGGATGTACGAGTTTGGGGTCCACAATAACCAAAGTGTTTTGAGAAAGGCTCCTTGATGGATCAAGTCAACCCTCGAAGCTCTTGTGTCACACTTGATCCACAAAGCTTCAAATGTTCAAAAAGGTGTCAATGATACATTTGCATTAGGGACAATTGTTAGTCCCATGATGTTTGTGAGGTTACCCTCGGACAAATAGGGCTTGTTTTGATGTCTTTTCTCTAAACGTTAGGTCTTATTTTCATTTGCTTGAGGACAAGCAAAGGTTTAAGTTTGGGGGAGTTGATAACTAGGAATTATGCATGCTTTTAGACCCCTTCTTGCCCGAGCTTTGTGCATAAAATATGTTAAACTGGCCTTGATTTGCTTAAAAGTGCGCTATTTTGCAGGTTTGAGAGACAGAAGGACGAATACCGTCAAATCGGCTCAAAAAGGAGTGAAACCGGCTAAGCGTCAAATGAAGAAGTAGAAGGACTCAAAAGGGACATGTGCGAACCGCACTATTTTGTTGTGCGGCCGCACAAGGTTATTCAGAGAGCAGACTAGGAAAACCTTCAGCTGCGCGGACCGCACTGATTTGGTGTGCGGCCGCGCAGAAAGGTTCAGAGAGGCCAAGATTCAAAATCAATCCACGCGGACCGCGTCCACTTTCATGCGGTCCGCAACGATGAAGATCAGAGAAGAGAAATATTCAAGGCAAAGTCCCACGCGGCCGCATGCCAAAACAGTGCGGCCTGCGTGGGTGAAGATTCAGAGAGTTCGCATTCAGAGGAATTACACAGTGCGGCCGCGCTCCATTTCTATGCGGTCCGCGTTGCTGACCCTACATGGCCGCGTGACAAAAGTGTGCGGTCCGCGTGACATGCTCCAGTGCCAGCGTATCTGAAGATCAAATGCCCTATGCGGCCGTATGTCAAAAGTGTGCGGTCCGTGTGAGACCCTCAGGGGTATTTTTGTCCAGAAATTACTGTACAGTATAAATAGCTTCTTTTACTTTTTTAGTTTATGTGAGATATTATATACGAACAGCTGAGCTCATGAGAACATATTTACGCCTATTTTGGGCAATTTTCTTAGTCTTTTATCATTAGATTTAATTTGTAATCAATTACTATGTCAATTTCATCTTTAATTTCTTCAGTTTCTTCATTTTTCATGGCTAGCTAAACTCATAGCTAGGGTTGTAGCTCAACCCTAGTGTGGGTAATTAATGGGTTAGATTATTTAATGCTTAGATGATTATGGGTGTTAGGATTTGGGTTGATTGAATATTTTTCATTTGGATTTTGTGGTTGCAAACACTAAATCTAGCTTTGTGGGTTTGGGCTCTTCTTGAGAAATAGATTCTAAAACTTCTCAATCAATTCCAACAAGGATTTGGGATGGACCCATGAGAATTGTAGTCCCAAGTAACGGGTAAAAACCTCGAGAGAGTAATTACCCAACTTGAGCCTAAAGTTGCTTGGGCAAATTAGCCTACCTAATTGGTCTCGAGAGAGTCAATTGGGCAAAATTGTTCTCTCTACCGAGAGGTGTGAGAATGAATGCATAGAGTAATGGTTATCCAATAATCCCATCATATCATCTTTGCATTGAATTTCATTACCCGTTAGTTATCCACCTAGGTAAATGCTACTACCCTAGTCCTTTTTCTACTTGCATTACACTTTAGAACTATCCTTAGCATAATTTAGACTTATATTAGTAGTTGATAAATTAGTTGTTAAAAAGAAAACACAAATATGTTTGAAGACAAATTAGAAGCTAACTCACAATTCTAGTTCATCGCAATTTCTCACTCCAAATTCCAACTCCCTGTGGATTGACCCCGAACCACTATTCGGGTAAAAGTTAGTTGTGCCCGCTCTTCCTTGGGTTGAGTTTGCAATACGATTCAGTACACCTGAGAACGTCGACCTCAGCCACCTTGGCTTCGAGTTCGACTGTCAAAGCTGCCACCCTATGGTGCAGATCGGTAACCTCAGCTTCCACCCATGACTAAGCTCCAAACTTTTTTCCCTTAATTTGAGGAGCGATTCCAGCTCACTATTATGAGCCACGATCTTCACCAACTCCTCATCAGTCTTCTCCAGCTCCGCCACCCTACACTTCAACTGCGCCTCCTTATGTTCAAGGACTTCCCAGAACACCCAAAATTTTGGATCCTGCTGGAAAAGGTCCACTACCGCCTGATGCTTGGAGCGGCACCACTTGTACTTCTTCATCATTTTATCAAAAATGGTCGCTTTCTTCTCCTCACGACGCCTCCTCTCCACCTCCAAAACCAGGGTCTAAAAACAATATGTATATGAGTTAGTACACATTAAGGTCAACCTCACGACACGCGAAAGAACATAAAGTTACCTGTAACGCCGTACCAGCGACCCTCCGAGACAACTCCGAATCACTGACAACACTCAACATCTCGCGCTCGGGGGCGGCACACAGTAAAGTCATCTCAAGCTCAGCGCGTTCGCTGTGATATAACAAATTGTAAGCCCCTGGAATAATGATGTGGCGTCCATACCCGTCCGCCGTCATCTCCACGTGCATAATGCCTCTCGTCATCCCATCCACGTCCTTTTGGGCGACCTCAGCATCTGGTCCCCCAGCATCCCCGCCAACAAGAGGTGACGAGCCACCCTCGGCAACACGAATTGAGCCGGTACCAACATTAGCACTTGCTTCATGGGACAGCCTCCCCGAACGAATGGCGTCAGCCATGAAGACGGGCCTAGAGGTTCGACAAGGTATGTCACTCCTTTCACCCCCAGTCGCCACCGCCTTGCCCATTTCCAGCCTCCACATTTTTCTCTCCTCAGGCTCCTCGCCCTCGGAAGGCTCATCCACATGTTGCGGAGATGATGTCGACGGCCTCACTTCACTCGTGGCCACCTCCATAGGAGTAATCTCCTGTAAAGAAACTACGGGCACGCCCTCCCTGACAGACACGCAAAGTATCTCCTGAACATTCAGGCCGACACCCGATCGGGCGGAGGCAGATACCGTCGCCTTCTTCTTGTGAGCACTCCGACCTGTCGATACAAATAGTTTAGTCGATGAAATTTGTGGAAACAACTGATTAAAGTCAAAGAAATACCTAATGGCCCACGGGGCCGTAGCATTCAAGGAAATCAGACCATGTGCGGGTTTGTTCCGTGAAAGGCAGCAAAATGGCTACCCAATACTTGATATCAGTTATAAATTGGGGTATGTGAACTATTGCTGCAAAATAACATGAAAAATAATAATGATGATATGACCGGAATCGCTAAGGTCATGTACGATAAATAACTCAATGGGTGGAAATTGTCACGCCCCAAATCGAGGGACATGACCGGCGCCTGACCGGGTTGCCCCAGTCAAGCGGACCTGGGTGCCTTCCATTCCCACGCGTTACCCCTGTGTTGACTGTTACTCATTAACCAAAATATCTTACCAACAATGACTGATTTCACAATGCATAAACATAACCATGTGATTTATTTTCTAACAAGTTCATAATTTATATTTACAACGCCCCATACATATACATAGGCCACAATCCCACAGTTTACATGTCTACGGAGCCTCTAGGATACAAAAAGGAAATACAATACTTGCCGGTAACAAGGCCCCGGCTATACCTTACAAAATCCAAAATGAAATCCAAACCGAGTGGCATGAACCACACAAGGCCCCGGGGAAGAAAGGGGCTCACCAAAATGGGCAGTGGAAGGAGAAGGATACTACTGCCGATGAGCTGAAGTGCCTGCTACTGATCCACCTACAATCATGACACGAATGTAGCGCCCCCGGCAAAAGGGACGTCAGTACACTTGAATTGTACCGGTATGTATGGACAAACTTTGTCCCAAGTAAACTCAAGCCATTAAATTACATCAACAATTAATTAAGCCAGAGCCAACCATGTTTCCACATTTTTCCTCATTTCAAATAATTCTCACACAAAGCACTTTCTACAACCAACCAATTTAACAATAACCAATCAATCACGTAAAGCACAAGTAGTCAAACAAAGGGGCAATCAGTGCCCCACAGGTTGCAAACTCTCCTGCCGTCTCCTTTCACAATTTCACATTATTGATTTATGTATCAATTTTCAATAGCGATTTCGATCGCTTTCCATCCTTATTGCCCCTGACCACCCTTATTACCTCGGCCACCCTTATCACCCCAACCCACACCTTATTTCACCACGTTGCGGCGCGCGACACGACCCCGCCTTACACTTGAAAACACAACAATTTCAAACAGCAGATAAGGTACTACACACAATTTCAACAAGTTCAAATAAGCAACTTGCACATTGTTTCATGTTCTCAATTACTTCTCAAGCCAATATCACAACCAAGTTACAATGTTTCCACATTCAAGAATATTCACACATGTATATTCAGCAATTTTCCATAATTCAAGTGTTTCATTTCTTTCCACAATAAACCAATTCTCAAGTGTTTCGATTTCTTTTCCACAAGGTGCCATATAGGCCATCATAATCATTATCCACAAATTCTTTACCCAATTCAACTCTCATTTACCTTTCGGTTCATATTTCTTACCACAACACTCATAGTTCAACAACAACTTTGAATATCCAACAACAACATCAATTAATCACATACAATTTCTCAAATCAACACATGCCAAACAATTTTACACATAAGGGCGATTTCACAAGAATCAAAATTAGCCATACATACCTGGTGATGCTTTTTTTCTCCTACTTTATGCTTACCCAAGATATCCTACTCTTGCCAACCTTGTTCTTGAAGACTCTTACTTCTACTCACTTCTTTTTACTAGAAATCAAGTACAATAATCATGCATGAGTGTAAAAATTCTATTTTTAAAAGCTATTATATGCAAACCTCTCTTTACCCAATTAAAACTGAAAATCAAAGAAAATAGTTAGGGTTTTTACCTTGAAAATATTGGGGAAGTTGAATCCTTGCCCTAGGATCCCTTGGAATTAAAATGATTGGAACAATCCTTGAAGATGCAAGATTTCTCTCTCTAAAAACCCTCTCTTCTCTCTCTAATTTTTGGTGAGATGATATGATAAAAATGAAGAAGAGGTGTGTTATATTAAAGAAGAGATCGGGTCAAAATGTTACAAAATCTGGGCCGGGGTCAAATATGCGGTCACTATGCGACCGCAGAACACACATGCGGTCCGCAAAGTGACCGCAAAATGGCCTCAAAAATTACAAGTTTCTGTTAAGGAATGCGGCCGGAATGCGGTCCGCATGTTTGATCTGCGGTCGCAAAATGCACCGCAGATTTGACATGCGATCGCATATCGACCGCACATTTGACGGATTTTTGAGAAACTCTCTGGAACGATTTGCGGTCAGAATGCGGTCCGCATGTTGATTCCTGCGGTCGCATTCTTGACCGCATATTTGACACTTTTTCGGAAAAATTATTTCTCTACATTTTTGAAACTTAAATCACTACCAAGGGTTCGAACCGCGGCTCGCAAGCTCGCCGCGAAGAATTCTACGCATTCCTAACACATCATTCGGACCATGACACCACATCTACTAGGTTTTATGCACAAAAATTTTACGGGGCCTTACATCCTCCCCCCTTAAGATCATTCGTCCTCGAATGAGGATTTTGAAATAAATGAGTTTTGAAAGACATGATATGCAACCATCAAAATTTTGACTAACTCTTATATTTTAGAAAAATTTCGCCGGAGTTTCCTTTGTATTATGGACATATCCACCTGTCAGAGGGCCCCCGAAACACATTACCAAACAACAATACACAAATACAACACTTTTCACCACTTGTATATACTTTCCTGCCTCAACAAATGCACACATTTTATCACATTGTTACTATTGCACATAAACTAGTCACTTCAATGAGTCCTTTCCTTATTTAACCATTTTAACACAACATGTACACACAACAAACCACTACCAATCTACACTTACTATTAGTCGCTTACTTAACACATAACTCTTTACAAAATGGAGGAGGCTTTTACTAACACTAAGAGGGAAACAACTTGGACAAGATGACAGTTACTAGAAGTAGGAGGGTCACCTAATTTCTTCTAGGCTTGATCGAACAAATGGGGGTACTTTTCCTTCATCTCTTTCTCTGCTTCTCATGTGGCCTCCTCAACTTGTTGACTTCGCCAGAATACTTTAACAGAGGCAACTTCCTTATTTCTTAACTTACGGACTTGCCTATCAAGAATGGCAACTGGAACTTCTTCATATGACAAATCTTCATTAACCTCAATAGCCTCGACTGACATGATTGCGGATGGATTTCCAATCACTTTCTTCAACATGGACACATGGAATACCGAGTGCACTGATGACATCTCAAGAGGCAATTCTAGCCTATAAGCAACTTGACCAATCCTTTGAATGATCCGATATGGACCAACATACCTAGGACTCAATTTCCCTTTCTTTCCGAATCGCATGACTCCCTTCATAGGAGATACCCTCAAGAACACCCAATCATTGACTTGAAACTCCAAATCCCTTCGACGAACGTCTGCATAGGACTGTTGACGACTATGTGCTATTTTCATTCTCTCCTGAATAACCTTGACCTTTCCCATAGCTTCGTACACCATATCTGGCCCTAGCAATTCCGCTTCACCTGCCTCAAACCACCCAATTGGCGATCTACATCTTCTCCCGTACAATGCCTCAAACGGGGCCATTTGAATGCTAGCATGATAGCTGTTATTATAAGCAAATTCTATCAGTGGCAAGTGTTCATCCCAATTACCTTTAAAATCTAAGACACAAGCCCGCAACATATCTTCAAGCGTCCGAATGGTCCGCTCGGCCTGTCCATCGGTCTGTGGATGGAAAGCTGTGCTGAGATTCACCTGAGTTCCCAAACCTTGCTGAAACTTCTTCCAAAAGTTAGCTGTGAACTGAGCCCCACGATCCGAGATAATAGAAAGTGGAGTGCCATGAAGTTTTACTATCTCCTTGATGTACAATCTTGCATATTGCTCTGCAGTATCAGTGGACTTGACAGGCAGGAAGTGAGCTGATTTGGTGAGTCGATCCACTATCACCCATATTGAGTCGAACTTTCGCCGAGTGCGAGGTAACCCTACCACGAAATCCATATTGATCATCTCCCATTTCCACCTTGGTATTTCTATAAGCTGAGTTAATCCACCGGGCCGTTGATGCTCGGCCTTCACTTGTTGACAGTTCGGACATTTAGCTACAAAGCTTTCTATATCCCTTTTCATACCGTTCCACCAATAAATCTCCTTAAGGTCATGATACATTTTCGTGGAACCTAGTTGTACAAAATATCTGGAAATATGTGCCTCTGCCATTACCTTTTCTCGAAGTTCGTTCACGTCCGGAACACATAATCTGCCTTGACACCGCATTACACCATCTTTGCTGCTGTGTACAAATGTTGAGGTCTTGTCATTTAGAACTGCTTCCTTTACCCGAACTAATGCTGGATCCATGAACTGTTTTTCCTTGATTTCCACGACCAATGATGATTCTGCTCCATTATGCACAAAAATATCCCCCTCGTCTGACGCTGAGATACGAACCCCCAAATTGGCTAATTGGTAAACCTCTCGAGACTGGGGTCTCTGATACATACCCAAATGAGCCAAACTACCCATGGATCTCCGACTAAGAGCATCGGCTACCACATTTGCCTTCCCTGGATGGTACAATATGTTCATATCATAGTCCTTGAGCAATTCTAACCACCGCCGCTATCTTAGATTCAGCTCCTTCCATTTGAACAAATACTGGAGGCTCTTGTGGTCTGAAAACACATCTACACGAACCCTATAAAGAAAATACCGCCATATTTCAAAGCAAACACAACTGCCGCGAGCTCCAAATCATGTGTCGGATAATTCTTCTCGTGATTTTTTTGAGTTTTCTCGAAGCATACGCTATAACCTTTCCGTGCTGCATCAACACACACCCTAACCAACCTTGGAGGCATAACTTTCACCTTAATACTTTACATCGATAGCGGAACATCCTTACTATATTCCTCATACATAAGACCTTCCACGAATTGAGTTCCACTATAATTTCCTTGATGTGGTTACGACCCCATGTGAACAATTGCTACTAACTCTTCATAATTCTTAACCCAAGGCATTGCTTGAATGAGTTTTCTCATATGACCTCCTGTCTCAAATGAATAGCACTGGCTAACTTTGCACATATACCCCGAATAACACTAACTTGCACGACATTGTATTGAATGTAAAGTAGCATTGTGCTCTAACTTTTCTTAACCAACCTCTTCTCCCCATATGTGCATTATAGACTTTAAGAAACTGCACTACTTCCCCTGTGAAATTTCCTACCATCCCTCATTACGGTTAAACACCTCTCAAAACGTATATCAACAACCTTTATATGCATATGACTTACGAAGGGTCACTATCCCGAGAAGGGTATTCTCTGAAACTTTAAATCCTCCTCAATACTTTAACAACAACTTTTGGTTTCACTCTTAAGTGTAAGGCTTAGTCCACTTGATTCTATCTCGGATGAATAACTCGCCTTATTCCCCATGTTATAGTTACCAATAAAGTTCCCTGATATTGCCGCTTAAGAGTTATCATGCCAAACACGTCTAGTCTGTCACGAGTTTTCATCCCCTTTCAATCCATTCCGAACCTTTCATTCCCATCTTTTTTTTTTTTTTTTTTTTTTTTTTTTTTTTTGCGGATAGTGCATAATTAATAGCTTTAATGTTCCACACATTTGTCTGTCTCCTTTGAATTTGAAAAATCATTATGTCTTGTTTAATCATTTTACAGTACCACAACCTCACCAACGATAACCTCGCTTCCCATTGTGTGTAGACATGAACTATCTCTAGACTTCTTTAGTTGATATTTCAGTGTCATCCAAGTCGGTTGCATTGCGGTTAATCCCTTATAACTTTTATTAACACTTGTGCCCTAAGTGAGTCCACCATTCTGATGCAAAAATTATTTTAAATAACCATGACCATCTCAATTTAAAGGTTTTCTCCCTATTTCTTCTCACCTCATTCTTCTTAGTTAGTGAATAGCCACGCACTCTTCCATATATTACGTGGTCTCTTACCTTAGGCATTCCATCCGGCTCACTTCTTAACTCTTATTGGGACATATGTAGCAAGGAGTGTTTGTCTGAACATCACTTAACACTTATCTATTTGTAAGGCTCTTTAGAGGCTCTCTATCAAGCCCCAATTACCATCTTGGGTTGTCGTGGCAACACATTCATTTCTCCCACTCGTTTTGGCTTTCTTAGTATCCCGAAACTTTGTTTAAATCACAAATCTATGATTAGCCCATTTTAGGAACTCACAATCGTTCACATTTAACATATGGTACCTCCTTGGGCCCCATTTCTCCCGACCTTATGACAAGTAAAAGTCTCTTTACAAACATACTCTTATTTTCTAGAATCGTTGACCCCATCAGTCACATTGCCATGCGTGAAGAATTTACATTCCTTAATCTCTTTTCTAGACCACACATGTCTTCACCAAAATATTCAAATATCATAGCTACATGGTCTCGCTCTTGTTTCATTGTATTTAAGTGGCCTCACGGTGGTCCTCCCTCTCCCACATGGGGAAAATGTCCTGGATCTTGACACAAGTCTTGAGTTTAGAAACTTTAGGAACATATGCCTCATATATCTATACCTCTTATATGCATACTCGACTATTAGGAAAGTTTAAGTCACCATAGTATTGATCTCATAAGTTCCCTTCTCCTATTCAGCCACGTAGGTATGGGATTCCAAGTCCCCACGCATATCCTTTATGAGTGTAACGCAACTTCGTACATTTCTGGGTCCTTATAACGTTCGTAAGTCAAGGGTCTTCTCACCTAGGGTCCAATTGAGTCTTATTTCATAACTTTTTACCTCATACGAGAGACTTACACCCTCCCCATTAATCTCTTAGTCATTATCTCATATATCACGTGCTTATATAACCAATATTCTTTCACACCTTACGATCAATTATATACTTCTTGCACTAACCACGCTTGCTATTTAAGCTTACATATCAATCATCAAATCAATGCCTCTTCGTGCGGGTAATCACTTCCAATCCTTTCCCCAAATAAAGTATACTTGTAGTACTATGTACTTATACTATATATATTCATACAGTTTATTCAACAAGATACATATGCAATCTCCATAATACCCATGTCTTTTCCCATTGGTCATGACATATGACAACACTACATAAAATAGACGAAAGAGCATTTAAACTTACCTTGAATCTCAACGCACGGGTTACAAAACAATCTTATAGTCAAGCTTTATCGCACGATTTGGAGTGATGAAGAAGGGTAATATTCCTAAATGTCCGTGCAGCCCCCTACTTATATGATGTGGTCGACAACACACCTATAAGAAGGGCACTACTAGACACGGCTCCGAGACATCCTAGGACACTTTAAAAACCATATGCTCTGATACCAAGTTTGTCACGCCCCAAATCGAGGGACATGACCGGCGCCTGACCGGGTTGCCCCAGTCAAGCGGACCTGGGTGCCTTCCATTCCCACGCGTTACCCCTGTGTTGACTGTTACTCATTAACCAAAATATCTTACCAACAATGACTGATTTCACAATGCATAAACATAACCATGTGATTTATTTTCTAACAAGTTCATAATTTATATTTACAACGCCCCATACATATACATAGGCCACAATCCCACAGTTTACATGTCTACGGAGCCTCTAGGATACAAAAAGGAAATACAATACTTGCCGGTAACAAGGCCCCGGCTATACCTTACAAAATCCAAAATGAAATCCAAACCGAGTGGCATGAACCACACAAGGCCCCGGGGAAGAAAGGGGCTCACCAAAATGGGCAGTGGAAGGAGAAGGATACTACTGCCGATGAGCTGAAGTGCCTGCTACTGATCCACCTACAATCATGACACGAATGTAGCGCCCCCGGCAAAAGGGACGTCAGTACACTTAAATTGTATTGGTATGTATGGACAAACTTTGTCCCAAGTAAACTCAAGCCATTAAATTACATCAACAATTAATTAAGCCAGAGCCAACCATGTTTCCACATTTTTCCTCATTTCAAATAATTCTCACACAAAGCACTTTCTACAACCAACCAATTTAACAATAACCAATCAATCACGTAAAGCACAAGTAGTCAAACAAAGGGGCAATCAGTGCCCCACAGGTTGCAAACTCTCCTGCCGTCTCCTTTCACAATTTCACATTATTGATTTATGTATCAATTTTCAATAGCGATTTCGATCGCTTTCCATCCTTATTGCCCCCGACCACCCTTATTACCTCGGCCACCCTTATCACCCCAACCCACACCTTATTTCACCACGTTGCGGCGCGCAACACGACCCCGCCTTACAGTTGAAAACACAACAATTTCAAACAGCAGATAAGGTACTACACACAATTTCAACAAGTTCAAATAAGCAACTTGCACATTGTTTCATGTTCTCAATTACTTCTCAAGCCAATATCACAACCAAGTTACAATGTTTCCACATTCAAGAATATTCACACATGTATATTCAAGCAATTTTCCATAATTCAAGTGTTTCATTTCTTTCCACAATAAACCAATTCTCAAGTGTTTCGATTTCTTTTCCACAAGGTGCCATATAGGCCATCATAATCATTATCCACAAATTCTTTACCCAATTCAACTCTCATTTACCTTTCGGTTCATATTTCTTACCACAACACTCATAGTTCAACAACAACTTTGAATATCCAACAACAACATCAATTAATCACATACAATTTCTCAAATCAACACATGCCAAACAATTTTACACATAAGTGCGATTTCACAAGAATCAAAATTAGCCATACATACCTGGTGATGATTTTTTTCCTCCTACTTTATGCTTACCCAAGATATCCTACTCTTGCCAACCTTGTTCTTGAAGACTCTTACTTCTACTCACTTCTTTTTACTAGAAATCAAGTACAATAATCATGCATGAGTGTAAAAATTCTATTTTTAAAAGCTATTATATGCAAACCTCTCTTTACCCAATTAAAACTGAAAATCAAAGAAAATAGTTAGGGTTTTTACCTTGAAAATATTGGGGAAGTTGAATCCTTGCCCTAGGATCCCTTGGAATTAAAATGATTGGAACAATCCTTGAAGATGCAAGATTTCTCTCTCTAAAAACCCTCTCTTCTCTCTCTAATTTTTGGTGAGATGATATGATAAAAATGAAGAAGAGGTGTGTTATATTAAAGAAGAGATCGGGTCAAAATGTTACAAAAATCTGGGCCGGGGTCAATTATGCGGTCACTATGCGACCGCAGAACACACATGCGGTCCGCAAAGTGACCGCAAAATGGCCTCAAAAATTACAAGTTTCTGTTAAGGAATGCGGCCGGAATGCGGTCCGCATGTTTGATCTGCGGTCGCAAAATGCACCGCAGATTTGACATGCGATCGCATATCGACCGCACATTTGACGGATTTTGAGAAACTCTCTGGAACGATTTGCGGTCGGAATGCGGTCCGCATGTCAGGTTTGCGGTCGCATTCTTGACCGCACATTTGACAATTTTTCGGAAAAATTAATTCTCTACATTTTTGAAACTTAAATCACTACCAAGGGTCCGAACCGCGGCTCGCAAGCTCGCCGCGAAGAATTCTACGCATTCCTAACACATCATTCGGACCATGACACCACATCTACTAGGTTTTATGCACAAAAATTTTACGGGGCCTTACAGAAATACTTACATTTCGAATTTCACCTCTCTAGGAACCCGACGGGGTTAGATACCAGGTGCTCTGTTCTGATAAAGAAGTACCTACGCTAAAAACCACTGTTAGCCCGATCATCGGTCTGCACGACCAGCCCCTTCGAGCCATAATTCTTCATATGCAACATAGTACCCCTTAGTTAGCTGGCGCTGAATAACTACAAAAAGTGATGGACGGAGATCTCGCACCTAGCCAGCTACGCATACGTAGACATTATCCTACATATCTTTGAGGTGTACAGAGTAAGTTGGGAGGATACATATTGTAAAAGCGGCAAAGCTCTTCCGCCAAAGGAAAGATGGGAAGGCCATAACCGATTAAAAGGGGATATTCGTAATATGCGCAGTATCCGGTTTGTGGGCGTTCACGTAATCCGCTCCCGCTAAGACCATCTCCACGTGAGCGGGTACGCCGAATGACGTGCGAAGATTATCTAAGTCCTCATGCGTTAACTCAAATTTCTCCAAAAGTTGCTCGGGTTAATCACGTTGGAAGTCCCTCCTAATAAGGAGTTGCTTCGGTAACACATTGTCCACAGTAAGAGGGGTGAGGTCCTCCCGTCTTTCTCCCCTATCACCGCCGAATGGAGGCGACACATGGGATGGAATATTATCACGAGCCCTTGAATTGTTATCTCGTTTAGGTTTTGCCATGATTTCCGTTTGAGGAGTGGCGTACGACACAACCAAAAGTGTACTTTTAGAAAAACAATGAGTTTTCGGAGAAAGTGAGTGTTTTCTCAAATAAGTTGGAAAACGTTTGTAAATGATCGAAAAGCTGGATTAAGTTAAACTCTTTCCCTATTTATAGGGTTGGGTGGCGTTGAAATCGAAGAGGCAAGGTCGAAACAGGCGCGGGAAATCGAGCATCAGAACACCTTCTGTACTTCATCGGGAATATGTGTAGTGATGACGCGTGTGTATGATGACGTCACTTTAGGAAGGGGATTGCGCACCAATATTTCAATAAATTCAAATGATCACTCGTTCGCGTCGCCGTCCCCGAACATGGTCAAATTCTCCTAGAACAAGGTTCATAGTTTCGTCCATCGGAGATGCACTTCGATACGTCATCGACGAACAGAGGGACTAACTGTATGGGGTCAAGTTCTACCCACTACGGTAATAACGACCAACGACTACGCAATAACCAAAACGAGGGTACGGCCTAGGTCTTGTCGTCTCCTCAAAAGCGCGTGACCAATCTCTGTATTATTTTATTATTTCGAGGGGGTTCACCTATTATATAAAGGGGGATCCCAATGTTGTAAAGGCATATGATCTTTCTAAAATAAGCTTTTTTTCTCTCTCATGCTTTTTCTCTCTTGAACATCCAATCTATTGAAGGCAATAACAAGCATAATACATATTTCTAGGTCTCGTTATCTTCGTTTATGATATACCTTTAATTTATTTTGATTGTTTTCGCTTATAAAATAATTAGTATCTTTTGAGCCAAACAAATAGGATCAACATTTATCATTTTAAGAAATTATACTTTTTTAGTTATAGGATTTTTTAAAATTTGTGTATTCATCGATATATGGTGCACGCGCAAAGCTTGTACTCTAAAACTAGTTAATAGCAAAACATTAAACTTTCATTAACTTTAAAAACTTAAAAGGCACCACCATATTATTTCGAACAAACGACATACATATTAACAAGAGACATAAAAACTACAGGAAACACTTACCCGCACCTTGGTGTTTACATCAATTAATGAAATACATAACACATGTACTTATAAAACCTGTTGTCGCTAAACCATAGTTAAATAACATATTCTCGCCCCAATTTATCACTTAACTATGGTAATGTATCACACACTTTTTAGTGTAAACATTTGGTGCGGATAAATGTTTACCATTTCGACCCCATAACTGCTGCATGGGGTTCTTTCCAAGGGTGAAGCTCAAAAGATGATCTTCAGAGTAGAATATACTCTCCGAGAAGCTTTAGAAACTTGGTACAATAATGAAAGCAACATAGGCACTAAAATGTAACCTCACTCTCACTAGAACTTCCATAATAGAATTTTATTTAAATTGTGGAATATTAAAAAGTCATATCAGATGTTGTAGGTGTCGATCTGGAGCAAAAGGCAAGACACCTGAGCTTCACGCGGAATATGGTATGCGCAATGCCATCCTCTGACAAAGCCAAGGCCTTTGTTGATCTGGATCGATGAAACCATGCATGAGAAATTGTTCTGCTTCATCATCCATTAGTTCTCTGGCCCAATTCACACGTTTTGACGGGCAACTACCCGGTCCGAAACACCTGAAATAGTTTCACCAACAAGCTAAACTACCTTAGAGATGATACTTAATGATAGGATACCGATAATTATTCATTAGCTTCTTTTACAAATGGACTTGCACACGTCTCATCAATATTTTAGGGAGGAATTTAGGCCAGAAATAGAACATTCCTACCTCAATCTCTACTATGCAGTATATCACTAAAATGTAATGTGAATTAGTAGTATATATGATTATTTGAAGCTTGTTGTAAATTGAGGATTTCAGAAGACTTACCGGTACTCATAGAAGCAAGCAGTTCTCTCATTTTCCATCTTGCCCCAGTTATTCCAACCGTCATGTTTAATACAGTGATCCATATGACAATAGGCATAAACCACCCTCCCGAAAGGCCCCCATGGGCGTCCAAGATGTGCATATGAAGAGCCTCCATTACCGGTGATCACACATCTGCATAATCCCAGGAAAAATGTTTTGAAAAAATAAGGACGAAAATTAGCATGAAAACTGGAAAAAGGTTCTTGCAAAATAAAGTCTCTAGATAATAATCTGACATCGAAAATCTTTAGTGAATCAAACCGAAGTGCGAGGTACAATCTTAATGCCGAGCGGCTGAGATAAGATCAATATGAAGCCTATCAACCAAGATGATCTATCTAGATACAGCTATGGGCTTACTGTAGATTTAAAAAAAGTACTCCACAAGTTGGAATTCCCAATTAGTTCTGGTCGCTGAATAAGTGAACATTTGACAAGATTGAGGATGTGGCATCACAGTAAGCGGAATTAAGCTTTTCGCCGGAAAATTTCCAACAATAGTTTCAATTGAATGAACAACGAGAGATCTTAAAGATAATGAAGAAGTATAGCCTTTCTATAAGACCCCATGCCTATAGCTGAGATCATCTAACTGAAAGGCTGTGGAAAAGGCTAAACATCACTTAAACAATAAATCGACATAGTGAATAAAAGATCTTTTGACCGAGAACACATAACAGACGAGCAATCCGAGTCAAAAATCATCAAGACACAAAGCTCGTTAGCCAACTCAAAACTAGAATTTTCCTCAGGTGGATATATAGACAGAAAAATATACTATCCTCTACTTCAAGAAATAACACGATAGACATAGACTGTCATTCGAATGATTCCATCTTAGCTTCTAGCTTCTACAAAATGACAGTGCTTTTTCTCAGGTTTTCTTTTCCTTCTGCTCAACTCAACATACGTGTCAACCCTTCAAGTTCCGGAAAAAATCACAGAAAAACTCTCTTTTGTAATATTGAAGTATGACGTAGTTATGCTTGCAACATTCTTTATCCAAAAAAAAAAAAAAAAGATTGGTGGAATCTACACCGGATCAAAGAAAGGGGAATGTAGCCAAGAATTAGGAAAGAAAACCAATGTCCCATAAATTGGGAAATTCAATCGCCCACAACTGGATTAATGTCAGGCAGTTAAAGTTTCTTAACAGTGCTGAGGGTTTTAGATGCCAAGCGATTTCTTCTACCTATTGGTATAAAGGTAACATTGGATCTGCACCAAATTTATCTAAAGAGCAAACAGAATGAGTGACAAACGTAAGAACCAGCATGAAGACAAAATGAAGTGCTTCAAACTCTAAATAACCAGAGCTCTGAAATAATAACCAATCTAACTACTCACAAACCTCAGAAACACATAGCCAGTCGTCTCTTGAGAAGATTTCCTGCTTTGTGCAGTAATGAATCCGGCCGATTTGCAGTGTATGTGACAATGCTCTAAAACAGCAGTGCTATTACCAAAAATAAAATCTACACTTCCTTCAATATAGCAATCTTTCAAATATTGCTTCCCGTAGTGCAAATACAATGTATCCTGTAGACATAAATCAAATAATTGTCTTTAGAAAAATGTAAAAACTCTCAAAGTCGTCAATCACAGACACTACTGAAAAATGAGTATGTTAAGCAACAATATTCCATGTAACCAGGAAGTAAATGTGATATACACATCCAGAAGGGGGACAAATTGGCTGGGAATTAATTAAGGCAGCTGTACATTGTTGGGCGTGGCAGGAAAATGAAAGGAATTTATAAATGAACCTAAAACAGATGAAATCACTCTTGCGGAAATCAGAGCACATATAAGGCACAAAATTTCTTCTTTGACATGGTATGACACTTGCAGGATCTGGGAACTGGCTATCAAATTGGATTTTCCAGAAGGTGCATAAGTAATGCAGTATACACACCTGCCAACCAAGAAATCTGCAATTATAAAAGGCACAATGATCCGCTGTAACTCTGATTGCCACTGCCTGTCCTGATCCCTATTGGAAAAGAACAAAAAGAAATGAAGCATAATAAACCGAGCTACATGGAGCATATGTAAAGAGCAAAAAGGACATTACCTGAGGAGCAGAGTTTTCAAAGGTGATGTTCTCAGCAATAAAATCCTCTCCTTCCACTATTGTACTTCCACACCCAAATGTCCCCGTACCAATTAGCCTTGCAGCCTAAGTGTCAATCGAACTGAAAATTAATAACTGAATAGCACAATAGTAAGCATATGAAGGAGAGATGAATATCGAAGTACATGCGAATGTTTCATCTAATATCTTAAGCTGCTAAAGATGAAAACTTTTTTTCACTTATGTCTTACCACGTCTGTCACCTGTTTAACACATATAGGTCCAATGCTTCTGTTTCATCTAAAGCTGGATGCAGACATTTATTTGCTTATTTATGTCTTTAACACATCCATCATGTGTTTAACATGCCTGATCGAGTTATTCCGTTACATTTAATCTTGTTTGGCCGTACAATATTTCCTTATTTGCAAAGAAATACTGAACTTCATTATTTGCAAATAATATCAACATCTGAACTTCAGTGAAATATTGAAAAATTCCTATTAAAAGAGTATCTCAAGTGAAATAATGATTTTTACCCACAAAAATCAAAGACATTTTCCCTCTAAAATTCATGTCCAAACACAACTTCAACATTCAAATACTCTTGTTCAACTTCAAATGCAAATAATCCCCCCTTTTTTTTACTTCAACCAAATATTGTCCAAACACCGACTAAAACCTAAAGATAGACATTGCTTTTCACTTACTTTAGCACATCTCAAATTAAATTCTTCTGTTCAACTAAAAGTTGAAACCGTTAAAGATAGATATTATTAAAATTGATCATTTTTATTTGTTTAATTGTGTAGTCAATACATCGGTAGCACGTATTCCACCAAAATGCAAAGGAAAAAAGGGATAATAGCACCTATGGTCTCCGGTTATTGGTAATTTATGATTTTGATCTTTGTGATATCTAACTAAGCACATTGAACCTTCAAGAAGTGGTGCACTTTAAATCCTTTTGCTTGGGACTCTTAACAAAATTACTGAATTATCTACTTAGACACTACTCAATTACCAATGTGTCATATTAAGTTGGCATTATTACTCCATATTTGAGGGTAATAGTTAATACTACAGTTCTAAAAATATTCTAAAATTTTAATATAACATATTTCCTAGATAAAAGGACCAAAAACACACACTTTTGTTAATTGAAGCTTAAATACTCTAAGTCGAATATCACAAGGACCAAAATCATAATTTACCAATAACTGAATGACTAGTATACTATTGTCCCCCCACCCCCACCCCCACCCCCACCACCACCGCCAAAATAAATAAAATAAAATAAAATAAAAGAGAAAATTACAGCCCATGTCACTTGGCCTAATAGCCCAACAAAAAATGGCCCACATTTAAAGCTATTACCCTATATAGCCCATGTTGTACGTAACTTGAAAGAAACTTTTCAGCCTTTAGCCCACTATTAAAGACATACTTTTAGGGTTTTTATTATTTTCTTCTTTCTTCATTCCCTTCTGTCTCTCTAACCGCCTCTCACCTTTCTCTCTAACCCACATAGATCCCTCATCATCTACCCAATCAAAGGCCGCCACAATCACCATTCTACCCAGAAAAAATAATTCACGTGGAAGAAGTTTCTGTTGTTGTTGTTGTTACTTTTCATCATCTTAATTTTCTTAATCCTCTTATTAATTGTTGTTGTTGCCATTATATATCTCTTGTTTGATCCAAAACTCCCTATTGTTTGAATTGTTATACAGAGAAAATGTTGCAAAAGTAAGAGATGGATTAAAGAACAAAAGTTTGAAGGTTTCTGCTGATGTTGGAACTGGTTTTGGAATTGGATTTAGTGGTTGGAAAAGTCAAACAATTGTATATATGGATATACAGAATTCATCCTCTAACCCAAATAGCTCTCAAACTTGATTTTGAAGGATTTACACCAATAAACAACAACTAATTTTGGAGGATTTTGAAGTTTGAAGTTCTGGTAATTTTGAAAGATTTTGAAGTTTGAAGTTCTGGAAAATCATAACTATGTAGCAGGTTTTATCGACACTGTATAATAGTGTATAATTGTGTATATGGATATACAGACACCTCTTATACACTATTATACATGTTTATAAAGGTTATACATTATTGTATAATTGTGTATAAATATGTATATTTGTGTATAATGTTGTATAAATATATATTTTTTTAGTTTATAAGGATGTATATACATTGTTAGCGTGTAAAAAGTCTCTACAGAAATTTGACACTTCCTTCTATTCTTCTTTTTGTTTGAAGGGATCCTACAATTTATTTACCAAGTTTTTATTTTTTTTTTATCATGTTGGAAGTGTTTGAATTTCCTACCTTCAGATAATATGTATTATTCGGGATTTTTGAGTTGCGTTGTGGCTGATTTGCGAGGCAGCAGATTTGCAAGGGAGCAAAATAAGCTGTCTTTCAGGAATTAGCCTATTATTTTTTGGGCTATAGATTTGCAAAGTGATATATAAGTTATTATGTTGTAGGTCAGGTGTCTGAGTTGTATTTACATGAAATTATCCCAAAAAACAAAAACAATGAACTTGTTTTAACAACGGTGAAACTCAAACCCACATTCTAGTCTCCAAAATTTAAAGATAAGTATTGATAATAACTCTAATAAAAATGGTAATTAACGTGTTATAACAGGTACAATACACTAAACTCTAAAAAAAATGTTTATTATGTCAGTTTTATATAACTTAAATCCAAAAAAATGCAAAAAAGAAAAAAAAAAGAACTTGAAGATATACCTGATGGTGATCAATTTTAGTGGCTGTATTATCCCAAGTGAGTACAGTGTCTTCAGGATTGAACCCAGCAAGCGTGATGAAATTCTTCGTTTTGGGAACGTAAATTGGCTGCTTGTAAATACCAGGAGCTACACGAATCACAGTGCGATACTTGTTGCTTAACGGAACGGCGTCTATTGCATCTTGTACTGTGCAGTAATCGCCGGTACCGTCCTGAGATACTGTAACGGAGACCCTCGATGACATGACTTGACAGTGGAAGAGGGCGGTGGTGGTAATTTGGATCAGGTTGCGGAGGAAGAAAGCAGAGAGGGAAATAGATAGGGAGAGCAATATGATAAACCTTTGCTGATTTTCAAGAAAACATAAGTCGCAGTTATAATTGCGTATATAAGTTGCATTTGCGGCTCCGATTAATACTATGTTTTGTAATTTACAAGTCATATTTTCTAATTGCGATTTATAGATACAAGTCACATTTCAATTGCGTATCTTAAGTAGCGTTCGATAATTGCAATTTACAAGTAGTATTTGGCAATTGCGCTTTATAAATCATGTTTAGGACAATGATACTAACTTATAAGTTGTATTTAGTAATTACTGTTTATAAGTCGAGTTCGACTATAGTGCGTTTGCCGGTTCGATTTATCAGCCTCCTCTATTGCAATTGATATGTCAGAATTGATGTAATTTATAAGTTGCATTGTAAGTCACGGATGGTGATTGCATTTTATAAGTATCTAAGTCACATTTGACAATTACGATTATAAAAGCATTTCTCAATATCGTTAAGTAGTACTTGTTATATCCCATTTAAACTGGGTCCAATTAGAGTATAACGTATTAGCGATTATGAAGTTTAGTTAATTTTAAGAGAGTCGCCACCTAATTATTTTAACGATAAATTAGATACCAATTTTAACTAAACTAGTAGTCATACCCGCGCGATGCGCGGTTGATATTAGAAAATATGAATTAATTTAAACTATGATCGGGGTTATTTGAACATATTAGATCGTATTGTTTTATAAATTTTAATTGTCATCATATTTGTCAATACGATATACCCAATAATAAATTTTTTATTAAATTAAATATACTTATATACAACAACAATAACAATATACCCAGCATTATCTCATACCGTGGGATTCGGGGAGGATAATGTATACGTAGACTTTACCCCCATCTTGTGAGGATATTATATTACCAATATTTAGTATTATTATATTATTAATAGATATTTTTATTAGCATATTACGTTGTTTAATATTTTTATCTGCTACTATCTTTCTGTAATATAATAGAAGATTTATATTTTATTAATCGAGAAATATATTTTTATTTAAATTTTATTCTTTTGTTCTCAGCAATATTATTTGCATTTTAATGACTAAAATATCTATTAAATTAAAGGGACTAATATAGACATTTTTTTGTTATATATTTTTCGTTATTATATATAATATTTAGTATTATTATATTGTTAATAAAAATTTATTAGCATATAAATTTGTATAATATTTTTTATTACTACTTTCTTTTTGTAATATAATAAAAGATATATTTTATTACTCGTGAAATATTATTTTATTTTAAATTTTATTTTGCTATTCTCAATAATATAATCTGAATTTTAATGGATAAAATCTCTATTAAATTAAAGGAACTAATATAGTCATCGAATAACTTTTTTGTTATGTATTTGTTTTATTATATTATCCAATATTTAGTATTATTACATTGTTAATAAAAATATATTAGCATGTTACTTTGTTTAATATTTATGTTTGCTGCTTTCTTTTGTATAATGTTTTTCTTATAATCTTGACGAGTGAATCTTTATATAAATATAAACATAGATATATAATTTCAATTAATTAAAAATAGCTTAGATTTTATTGTAAAAGTGCCAAATAACTTTTTTCCAATACTATTAAATTAGTACAACAATATTCTCTCTCTTTTAATGGAAAGAAACAACTATTTGTCTTAGTATACATTTGTTAAAATCGAGGCATCTAATAAACACTCTAAATTTTTAATTTTCAAGAGAAAAGGGAAGGTTCAATTTATAAAGTGATGCTAATTCTAGAGTACTCTTTCCATTTGTTTGATTATGTTGGCGGTTAATAATTTAGACTTAGAGTCGTTATGTTTTTCGAATTTTTAGGTTAAACAAAGCATTTTAAAAAATTGTCCATGTTGTAGTAAACTGAATTGGAAGATTAAAGATTTTTTTAAGTTTTTATTTATTTTAAATTATTTTTGAATATCAAAATTTTTTGGAGGTTTGTTCCTAAAATTTGACACTTGTTGAATTTTGGTGAAACTTGGCATTCTTAGACTTTTTTGCTATTTATTCTCTATAATAATATAATATAATATAAATAAATAATTTTAACTAAATTATTTTAACGATAAATTAGATACCAATTTTAACTAAATAGTGCTTAAATTAACTATGTTTTATGGTCTGCTTAGTTTTAAGATTATGGGTAAAGGTTCTAATTATCTCAAAAGGAAAAGGTAAGGCACCTTTTAAAATCAGTTAAAAGTGGTTAACCGGTCAAACTTCCGTCAATTCATCTAAATTAATTATTTTAGAAGAGTATTTTGACGTATTGGTAGCTAATGGTTGAAGAAAACTTTCTTTTGTTGATGAAACTGAAGTAAACTTCTTTTATTAAACATTCAAAAATGTAGATCAAAATAGTTAAAGTCAATTATAGCAAACGTAGTGAATATTTAGCATTTTTGCATTGAAAAATAGACAGATGAATTTTAAAACTTCTTCCAAATATTTAAATTCACAAAGTTATAAGAACATAACGATATGCATATGTTTCAGTTTGAAAGACTGAAATAAAAAAAGAATTACTACAAAGATAAATCTTTACTTGGTGTATTTAATATTTTTAGAGAAACCAATAGCCACTAATATAAAAATGTATTTGTCAAGCTAGGCATTGGTTTAAAAAAATGAGTTCCGGTAACTAGCTTTAAACCTTACACCCCAAGATACAAACTATTGGTAATTAATTATGTGCTTCAGCTAACCATTTTCAACATGGAGATAAACTAACTACACAAACGCAACCAAATTTATAAGGTTAGACAACATAGACGATTAAAGGCAAACAACGGAAAAAGAAAGGAAAAAAAAAAGATGCCATCGGCATCCCCAAGCTCTTCGCTTGTTTTCTCGCTATCCAATGTATTTTTATGGATGACACGTAATATGATGGCTCCGTGTTCGGAATATGGTGGCGAGTCTTGCATTAAGACTCATATTACTCCAGTACATATGCAAAAAAAAAGAATTAGAAAAGAGAAAACCTTAAACAAGTATAACCGAAACGAGAAAGGAAAAATAGTGGCACTAATTAAACTACTAACTTCCATTAAATCATAATCTCACGACGGGATAAGGAATCCATTATTTTCAGTAAAACTACCCTAACAGATGGACTTTGTTTATTTACACTATCTAACTCGATGAAAACAAAGCAACAAAACTACATAAATATACAACAACAACAACAACAACAACAACCCAGTATAATCTCACTTAGTGGGGTCTGGGGAGGGTAGTGTGTACGCAGACCTTACCCCTACCCTAAGGTAGAGAGGCTGTTTCCAAATAGACCCCCGGCATCCTTCCCTCCAAGAACTACCCACCTTGCTCTTGGGGAGACTCGAACTCACAACCTCTCGGTTGGAAGTGGGGGTTGCTTACCATCAAAACTACATAAATATACTCAACAGAAAACTGATACATAAATTCTGAATTTCACTACTAGTGTCTTGACAAAAGAATATATATATTAAAAGGTTCTAATAAAGTCATTATAAGTTCAAGATTTATTTTCATCAATTAGTGAGCCTAAATTTATACTCTTATAAGTAGAGGTTCTACATAGAGCAAATAATTTCTCCAAACCTATAAATAAGATCTCTAAGCTTCAAGCAAATCTAAAGTCCATCTTCCTACTACTGAAAGCAACTAAAGAGAAGACATTAATACTTCAACAATAAATAGGCTTATAGCTCATGAAAATGCAAGAATACTATTTTTTATTTAGGAATAAGCTAAATGAAAAAACAGGCCCCAACAGTCATGCTATACATGATATCAAAGATACTAGATAAATTAAATAATCATATAACACAACACATATAACAGGATCTACTTCAACTTTAAGTCTTAAATTAGATATTAAAATCCCAATAGCATTCTTTCTAAAGAGAAGTCAAAACGTTGGAACTCTTTTTTTAGACAACTACTACACATGATATCTAGAGAATGTTTGATAATAGGTGAATTTGACTATAATTATGCCCTAAATAATCACACTTTGTTGTTGAATTGATATTGTTTATGATGACAAAATGCTTTGATTAGTATTTATTGGTGTGTTATAGGTACACATGAACCATTAGATGCTAAAGGAACTATTTTGGAGTCACATGTTGATGAAAAGGCCAAGTGAAGAGTTGAAGTGAAGTGAGCTTGAAAAATTGAAGAAAACCCGAAGTATTGTTCATCCGCGGTTCACTCGCGATCGCGGATGAACCGCGAAGAAACAAGCTCTCTGAACTTTTCGGAAGAATCAGAACACTGCTCTGTTCACGGTTCGCCCGCGACCGCGGACGAACCGCGGAAGGCGCCGCACAGTACTTTCCTAGTTGTGTACAAATTAAGTTTTTAAGCCCTAAAACCTCTATATAAACTCCTAGTTCGCCCAATAGAGGCAAGTTGTGTATATTTCACTACTTTTGCAAGACAATTAGTAAGAGAGAACTCTCTCAACTCATTCCTTTATTTTATATCAAGTATTTATTTATGAATTCAATTATTATTCTTGTTTCTTTGAGCATGAGTAGCTAAATCCTTTTCTAAGGTTTTGATGAAACCTATTGAGTGATGAACTTATTGTTTATGTGATTACAAATTGTTAGCTAGATTTCTATTTGTTCAACTTCATTCTTATTGTAGTTAATTGGTAGGATCCTCAATTAGTTGTGCCTATTTAGTGTGCATAACTTGGAAAAGAGTGCATATTTAGGTGTATTGTTGAACAACGCCACACCTAGGTTATTGGAGGAATCTATAACTTTAGGCGTAAAGACGGGATTAGGAATAACGAAGTCTTGGGTGCAATCTAAAGTGAACTATTCAAATTAAAGCTAGCTAGGGTAGCTCGGGAGAGTGCACTAGTAAATTATTGTAATTGCTCGGGAGAGGGTTACGATACAAATAGCGTTCATGATTGATAGAATATATTAATAATTTGTATGAGCATAACGATAAGGGATTCCATCAATAGGGAAAATCAATACCTTAGTCTTTTTCCATATTATTTTACTCAACATTCAATTCTTTCTTTTAAGCCTTTTTAATTCTTGCAAAAGTAGTTAGTCGAAAACTCACTCAAATACATACTCGAAATTTTGGGAACTTGATTCGGAAGTACTCTTGGGTTGTAAAAGTTGTAATTGGTAGGTTAATTCCCTGTGGGATCGATTTTGGACTTATTAGACCAGGTTATATTGACTACGACCGTTGCTTGGACGTGAACCAATGCTACTGCTATTTTAGATGTCAGCACATGATATCTAAATACATGTTATTTGAGCAATATTCTGGAGTGATAATAAATTATGGATAAATTTGCTTCATGCTTTTAAAGCAATAAATCAACTTAGACTCCTTTTAGGCAAAAATTCAATACACTATCTTAACTGGAAGTTTTTCTCCTTCTTAACTATACATAAACCAGATACAACAACTAAGTAGGATTTTTATTAAGTCATGTACCCTTTATAGTAAAGGCTATATATATATATATATATATATACTAGAGAAGTGATGCCCGTGCAATGCACGGGCCGACATAGTTTTTCAAATTGTGATCGTGCTGGTAGACAAAGTGCTCCATATAAAATTGATATAAATAATCATAATCAAAAGAATTTTACATACAGTATTGGGTAAATGTTTATTTTCTTTCTAATATGTGCCAAAAAGGACATAAGATCATGCCCTTCCTAAGATGTTATCCAAAGCTTCAGTTGTGGCATATTTTTTCAATTTGCTGCATGTTGTTTTAAGGTTGTCTCTGCATTATGTTGTACTCTACAGTTTCCCAAAAATTATTTGTGATCAAGTCATCTAGTATTATAGGTTGTTGCATATTCTGTTCAACTCAACAATGTCTAGACCATTTTCTACCTTGAAGAAAGACCTAGCTGTGTAGCTGCAATACATGATATAGATTGAATAATACTTGACTACTGACGAATAATATTTCCAAGTTCCCATTCCTGTAAAAAATAAGTAGTAAATGATATGATATCATCTTGTCCTTGAAAAAAAAGAAGATATTTTTTATGTCTTTCTGATCTTGTGAAGAGTAGCTAACTCCTACCCACCCCCACCCCTACCCCCACCCCCACCCCGAAGTAATTTTATATCGAATTGAACACAGACAATATCCAAGATAATAACCCAAGAGGTAAAATTGAGACTTCTACATTATTGAGGCAAAAAAGGTCTTTCTCATGAAACTCAATGAGCCCTTCTTTGTAGCTATGAGAATGCTGTAAATGTAGATATCAGTCAATTATTGCAAATAATACATAATATCACAAGATGTAAAAAGAAAAGACAGAATAATTTAGTCTTTCAAGTATAAACTTTCAGAAAAGTAATTAAAATCTCTTTCTTTTTGTTGGGAAATCAAAATTAAAGCTATTTCGACCTTTCAGCTATTGATTTTATTCTAAAATAGACATCATTAAGCAAATTACTGGTTCTCTTTGTTTGAAGTTAATGGAAACTTAAATAGGGATCAGCGACACGTGGAGTGAATTGAACCATATACAGGTTACGATCACCAATAGAGAGGCTTTAGAGTAACGTCTACAAGCATAATTCGTGATAAGCATATGAAACTTTCTACCTCAGCCTTAACATTTAACGTCATCTCAAATTTCTGAACAAGCTCTCTCTAATGGATATCTAGGTGGATTTCTGCCCCAATGTTAAGATTAGAACATTAAAAACTGAACACCTCAAAATTAAGAACATATGAAATTTAGAAGGGTAAACGGCCGAAAATGATATATTTTAATACTTTGAAACTGTAGTAGATGATGAACGCCTTTTGAATTGAGAAGTAGAAAAGAACTATCACGAAACACAATATCTTTGAAATATCTAACCAAATAAATATGTAACCATCCCCCCTCACTTTCAAGTGAACATATAGAACGTAACCAACAGTTGGTATAAAAGATAAACTATATAGGAAAATAATTCTGATCAAAGTAACAGAAACAAATAAATGTGACACAGTTATACAACTATATGACAACCTTTTCTCTGGTCAAACTCAACGGATGTGTAACTTGATAAACAAGCAAAATGATATGAAAAAAAAGGAAGTTCAAAGTAAACTAAATTAATTTGAAAAACAAAACTGTCATTACTCAATTACCTCTATTGGGTCACTAAAAATTCAGAGACATTTCAAACATGTGAAGATGCTTTTGCAAGTTAATCTCTACCTCCGTCTGCAGATTAAAACACTGATTGAAATCACGTAGAATTTAATACTCTCTATGTCTTTCCTTTATAAAAATATTGTCACGCCCCAAATCGGGGAACATGACCGGCGCCTGACCGGGTTGTCCCAGTCAAGCGGACCTGGGTGCCTTTCATCCCCACGCGTTACCCCTGTGCTGATTGTTTTTCATTTACCAAATATCTTACTAATCATGAATGATTTCACATTAAACAAATAAAACCATACGAGTGATTTATTAACAAGTTTGCAATTTTTACAACGCCCGACATAACACAATACATATACATAAGACTGGAGTCCCACAGTTTACATGTCTACAGAGCCTCTAGGATACAAAAAAAGGGAATACAATACTTGCCCGTAACAAGGCTCCGGCTATACCTTACAAAACCAAAATGAAATCTAAACAAAAGTGGCATGAACCACACAGGGCCCCAAGGAAGAAAGGGCTCACCAAAACGGGCAGTGGAAGGAGAAGGATACTACTGCCGATGAGCTGAAGTGCCTGCTACTGATCCACCTACAATCATAACACGAATGTAGCGTCCCCGGCAAAAGGGACGTCAGTACACTTGAATTGTATTGGCATATATGGACAAACTTTGTCCCAAGTAAACTCAAGCCATTGAATTACATCAACAATTAATTAAGCCAGCCAATCATGTTTCCACATTTTCCTCATTTCAAATAATTCTCAACACAAAGCATTTTCTACGATCAACCAATTTAACAATAACCAATCAATCACGTAAAGCACAAGTAGTCAAACAAAGGGCAATCAGTGCCCCACAGGTTGCAAACTCTCCTGTTGTCTCCTTTCACAATTTCACATTATTGATTTTTGTATCAATTTTCAATAGCGATTTTGATCGCTTTCCATCCTTATTGCCCCTGACCACCCTTATTACCTCGGCCACCCTTATCACCCCAACCCACACCTTATTTCTTCATGTTGCGGCGCGCAACCCGATCCCGCGTTACAGTTTAAAACACAACAATTTCAAACAGCAGATAAGGTACTACACACAATTTCAACAAGTTCAAATAAGCAACTTGCACATTGTTGCATGTTCTCAATTACTTATCAAGACAATATCACAACCAAGTTACAATATTTCCATAATCAAGAATATTCACACAAGTATTGTTCGTGATGGCGCCCAACAATCAAGCTAGGCCAGCCAAACAAACAATTTAATTATAACACAATACCAGTCCCCAAATGGACAACCCAAGAAGAATATATGAGTTTAAGAACTCCAATAATAATAATACTGAACGAAAGTACTGACACTCCCAAAGATCCGGAGTCACAAGTCTAGAGCCTCTAACAAAACCAACAGGAAATAGAGAGTACGATATAGAAGTACTCAAGTCCGAATACAAAATATAAACGAACAACTGGAATGAGAGGAGAAGCTAGGCTCTGCGAACGTAGGCAGCTACCTCAGCAACTCGATGTGACAATGTAAACGCTGGAGATGCCCGTCTACTGCTCCTGAGTACCTGAGTCCGCACACAAAAGGTGCAGGGAGTAGGGGTGAGTACTAAGTACTCAGTGAGTAACAAATATATATAAGTAGCTAACAGTAAGAAATCCACAAAATACCACAATATGAAGCTACACTACAGTCCGAATCTCCTACGAACTAGCAACAACAATACAATACGACTACCACAGAGTAATTCAACAAATACAGATGCAATGCAATGCACATAACTGCTACGGCGTGTAGCCCGATCCCATTTAACGTCGACGGCGCTCACCTGGGGGTGTGTACAGACTCCGGAGGGGCTCCTACAGCCCAAGCGCAATACTGCTGCGGCGTGCAGCCCGACCCTCATATCAACTACTGCGGCGTGCAGCCCGATCCCACACTCAATCCACAATAAGCAATTAAGTCACAAAACAATTCATTTTTCCTTATTTCCAGTTCTCAATTCATAATTTATGAAAAATACTTTAACTTTATTAAATTTGTAAAAGCCGGTGACTTAACATTTCAAAAGTGTGATTTTAAATTTCCAGGACTGAGATCGGTGATTTAAGCAATTATAGCTATCACATAAATATTGTCCTTTAAGGACGCTACAGATCGGCACAAGGCCCCAAACAAGGCTTACAGCCCACAAGTATAGCAAATACAGTGTATTTCCAACACTAACAACATGTTATTCACTTTCCGGGATGGACCAAGTCTCAATCCCCAATCACAATTAATCCCGCACCTGCCACGGTGTGCGAGCCACGCCCTATTAGCGTCACAATGTGCTAAGCCGGGGTTTCGAACCCTCAGACTACAATATACACAAACTACTCACCTCTAGCCGGTAGTAGAATCGTCCGCGATGCCTTTTCCTTTGAATTTCGATGCCTCGTGAGTAGAATCTAGTCCAATAACAATAATTGTATCAATTACGGGTCAAAGAATCATAACCCACTTCAATCTATATGAAATTCGCAAAATTACACTAAGTTGGTAAAACCCGACTTTCGGTACGATTCTCGAAAAATTACGAAAGTCACATATTCGGAATCCTCATCTCCATACGAGTCTAAGCATATTAATTTTACCAAAATCGGACTCCATTTGCTCATTCAAAACCTTGATTTTCTAAAGTTCAAACCTAGGGTTAAATCTTCCATGAATCATCCCAATTCTTCCATTTTCATGATATAATTGCATGATATTATCAATACTAATCATAATATGAGTTCATAGTTGATTACCCGATGATTTCCCTTGATTTCTTCCTCAAAATCGCCCAAAGTCGCCCTTAAGCCGAGACCCCCAAATGTTAAAATGTTTATGAAATTTTGTAACTTCTGATACACTTAACTTACAGCGATTTCCGCTTCTGCGGAAGTATTTCCGCTCCTACGCGTCCGCTTCTACGGAGACTGGACCGCTCCTGCGGATACGTCCGCTTCTGCGACTGGGCGTCCGCTTCTGCGGACTCGCCTAAGCGGCTCCCCTTCCGCTTCTGCGATGGTCGCTTCTGCGACTCCCAGTCCGCCCCCGCGTTTCCGCTTCAGCGGAAAATGATCCGCTTCTGCGGTCGCCGCTTCTGCGGCTCCTGGTCCGCTTCAGCGCACCCGCTCCTGCGCGCCCATAATTCCGCAGGAGCGGAAACAACAGAGGCAGTGCACTATTTTCTACAATTTTCCATATTTCTCCCGATTAACCATCCGAAAACACCCCGAGGCCCCCGGGACCTCATTCAAACACACCAACACATCCTAACTCCTTATTCGAACTTGTTCCAATCATAAAAACACCATCCTAAACATCAAAATCATCAATTAACCACGGATTCAAGCCTAAATTTCTTAAAAACTTTCAAAACTAACATTCAACCCAAAACCCGATCAAACGATGTCCGAATGACCCTGAAAATTTGCAGACATATCCAAAATCACATAACGAAGCTACAGAAATTGTCGGAATTCCATTCCGACCCCGGATCAAAATATCACCTACCATCCGGTTTTCGCCAAAATTCAACATTCGCCAATTCAAGCTTAAAACTACACCGGACCTCCGAATTCAATTCCGATTGTTCTCCTAAGTCATAAATGATCCCCCGGAACTAGTCGAATCATCAGAATCCGGTTCCGAGCACTCTAACTCAATAGTCAACTCTTGGTTGACTTTTCATATTCAAGCTTTCTTCAAACATGTTATTTGTTTCATTTTCAATCCAAATCACTTCTAACTCACCCGATATACTCTAATACTGTTTTAAAAGCATAACATATGTAAATGCAAGGTAACGGGGTGGTAATTCCCGTAACGACGGGCCGGGTCGTTACATTCTCCCCAACTTAAACAAACGCTCGTCCGCGAGCGGTTAAGAAACATACCTGGAGCATCAAATAAGTGTGGATATCTGCTCCGCATTTCCTGCTCGGTCTCCCAAGTTGCTTCTTCCACGGGACGACCTCTCCACTGCACTTTTACTGAAGCTATGTCCTTAGATCTCAGTTTACGAACCCGTCGACCCAAAATGGCTACCGGTTCCACATCATAAGTCAAATCCTCATCTAGCTGTATCGTGCTGAAGTCCAACACATGAGACGGGTCTCCGACATACTTCCGGAGCATAGATACATGGAACACCGGGTGAACTCCTGACAAACTGGGTGGCAAAGCAATCATATAAGCCACCTCCCCAACTTTCCTAAGCACCTCAAAAGGTCCAATAAACCTTGGGCTCAACTTCCTTTCTTTCCAAACCTCATAACACCTTTCATAGGCGAAACTTTCAGCAACACCTTCTCACCTACTGAATAAGACACATCTCGGACCTTCCGGTCCGCATAACTCTTCTGACGCGACTGAGCTGTGCGAAGTCTCTCCTGAATCACCTTCACCTTATCTAAGGCATCTTGGACTAACTCTGTCCCTAACAACCTAGCCTCGCCGGGCTCGAACCAACCAACCGGAGACCTACACCGCCTCCCATATAAAGCTTCATACGGTGCCATCTGAATGCTGGACTGATAGCTATTATTGTAAGCAAACTCCGCCAAAGGCAAATAATCGGCCCATGAACCACCAAAATCAATGACACAAGCACGCAACATGTCCTCCAATATCTGAATAGTACGCTCAGACTGCCCATCCGTCTGTGGATGAAATGCTGTGCTCAGCTCTACCTGTGAACCCAACTCTCGCCGAAATGTCCTCCAGAACTGAGATGTGAACTGGGTACCTCTGTCTGATATAATAGAAATAGGAACTCCATGCAATCTCACTATCTCACGGATGAATATCTCTGCCAACCGCTCTGAGGTATAGGTAGTACACACTGGGATGAAGTGAGCTGACTTAGTCAACCTATCCACCACCACCCAAACTGAATCAAACTTCCTCGCTGTCCGAGGGAGTCCGCTAACAAAATCCATAGTTATTCTTTCCCACTTCCACTCAGGGATATCAATACGCCTGGAATACACCACCAGGTCTCTGATGCTCATACTTGACCTGCTGACAGTTTAGACACCGAGCCACACGACTCACAATATCTTTCTTCATCTTTCTCCACCAGTAATGCTGCTTCAAATCCTGATACATCTTCGCGGCTCCTGGATGAATAGAATACCGCGAGCTATGGGCCTCTTCCAATATCAACTCACGAAGGCCATCAACATTGGGCACGCATATCCGGTCCTGCATCCGCAATACACCCTCACTATCAATAGTGACATCTCTAGCATCATCATGCTGAACTCTGTCCTTAAGGACAAGCAAGTGTGGATCATCATACCTGGCGCTCTCGAATACGATCATATAAAGAAGAACGAGCTACTACATAAGCCATCACCCGACCGGGCTCAGAAATATCCAGCCTTACCATCTGATTAGCTAACGCCTGAACATCAACTGCTAGGGGTCTCTCCCCAACTGGAATATACGCCAAACTGCCCATACTAATAGCCTTCCGGCTCAATGCATCACCCACTACATTGGCTTTCCCGGGATGATACAAGATAGTAATATCATAGTCTTTAAGCAACTCAAGCCATCTCCGCTGCCTCAAATTTAGATCTTTTTGCTTAAACAAATGTTGAAGGCTGCGGTGGTCTGTATATACATCACAAGATACACCATATAGATAATGCCTCCAAATCTTCAAGGCATGAACAATAGCAACTAACTCCAAATCATGAACAGGGTAGTTCTTCTCGTGGGGCTTTAGCTGACGAGAAGCATATGCAATAACTCTACCCTCCTGCATCAACACACAACCGAGTCCAACTCCGGAAGCATCACAATACACCGTATATGACCCTGAGGCCGATGGTAACACAAGTACCAGAGCTGTGGTCAAAGCCTACTCGAGCTTCTAAAAGCTCTCCTAGCATTCATTCGACCACACAAATGGAGCATTCTTCTCTGTCAACTTCGTCAAAGGTGAAACAATAGATGAAAAGCCTTGAATGAACCTGCGATAATAACCCGCCAAACCGAGGAAACTCCGGATCTCAATAGCTGACGACGGTCTGGGCCAACTCTGCACCGCCTCGATCTTCTTTGGATCAACCCTAATACCATCACTGGACACTATATGTCCCAGAAAACCCACAGTATCAAGCCAGAACTCACACTTAGAGAATTTTGCATAAAGCTTCTCTTCCCTCAACCTCTGCAATGCCACTCTCAAATGTTGTGCATGCTCCTCCTGGCTGCGTGAGTATACTAAGATATCATCAATAAACACAATCACAAAAGAATCAAGGTACGGCCGAAATACACTATTCATCAAGTGCATGAAGGTTGCTGGGGCATTAGTCAACCCGAAAGACATCACCAGGAACTCGTAGTGCCCATATCGCGTCCTGAACGCTGTCTTCATAATATATGAGTCCCTGATCTTCAACTGATGATAGCTCGATCGAAGATCAATCTTAGAAAATACACTAGCCCCCTGGAGCTGATCAAATAGGTCCTCAATACGAGGCAACGGGTATTTATTCTTCACTGTTACCTTGTTCAGCTGCCTGTAATCAATGCACATTCTCATTGTGCCATCTTTCTTCTTTACGAACAACACCGGTGCACCCCAAGGTGACACACTCGGACGAATGAAACCCTTATCTAAGAGTTCCTGAAGCTGTTCCTTCAATTCTTTTAACTCTGCTGGTGCCATACGATAAGGAGGAATAGAAATGGGCTGAGTGCCCGGCACCAAGTCAATACCAAAATCAATATCTCGGTCAGGCGGCATGCCTGGCAGGTCTGCTGGAAATACATCCGGAAACTCCCTCACAATGGGAACCGAATCAAGATTGGGTGTCTCAGCCTCAACATCTCTAATGAAGGCCAAATAAGACAAACAACCCTTGCCAATCATTCGCTGAGCCTTTATATAAGAAATCACCCTGTCGGACACATAATCAGTCAAGCCACGCCACTCGATCCTCGGATTACCTGGAATAGCTAGTGTGACTGTCTTGGCATGACAGTCCAGAATCGCATGATAAGGAGATAGCCAATCCATGCCTAGGATAACATCGAAATCTACCATGCCCGGTAGTAATAGATCAACTCGGGTCTCCAGACCCCCAATAGTAATAATACAGGATCGATATACCTGATCCACAACAACAGTATCCCCCACTGGGGTAGACACATGTACGGGCAACGCAAGAATACCACGGGTCATACCCAAATGATGTGCAAAGTAAGTAGAAACATAAGAATAGGTGGATCCGGGATCAAATAAGACAGAAGCATCCCTGTGGCAGACTGAGATAATACCTGAAATGACCGCATCTGAGGCACTAGCATCCTTCCTCCTGTCCCGAAGAGCATAGAAACGAGCTTGGCCTCACCAGTACGATCCTCGCCTCCGGGGCGACCTCTGGATACCTGGCCACCAGTCCTAGCCGACTGTGCTGGCGCTGAAGAAACAAGAGTAGAAGACGAAGGCTGATCCCTCCGCCGTGACCTCTTACGAAGCCACCGAGGACACTCTCTCCCGATACGGCCCAAATCACCGCACTCAAAACAACGGCATCGAAGATGGAAGCAGGGGCCGCTGAGGACCCTCGCTACCGATGAACTCCGTGCCGAGGAAACGCGAGCAGCAGCTCGAGCCGGAAGAGCACTCGGGCGTGGCCGACTTTGCCGACGGCTCGCCGACCTCGATAACCCCGCCGGCCTTGACGACCACGATCGGATGAAACCCCACCGGACTCGTACGTCCGGCACCGACGAGATCCGAAGCGAGCGACCTCGCTACGCCGAAATCGGCCCCTAGACGGAGCACCACCGTAACTCCCGCACCACGAGGCCTCTTAGCCTCTCTCTCCTCTCGCTCTCGGCGGCGATCTGTCTCAATATGACGGCAGCATCAACCACCTCCTCAAAGGTAACCGCCGAAACTCTCTCCCCGGTCATCAATATGCGGATGGGATAAATAAGACCATCAATAAATCTCCGGATCCTCTCCCTGTCGGTAGGAACCATCCACATGGCATGACGGGCCAACTGTGTGAATCTCATCTCATACTGATTAACCGTCATCTCTCCCTGCTTCAACCACTCGAACTGACGTCGCAGCTCCTCTCTCCGAGACCGAGGCACGTACTTCTCCAAAAATACCGCGGAGAATTGCTGCCAAGTGAGGGGCGCACTGCCCCACCGGGCCTACGCCTCTCAAAATCCTCCCACCACCGGAAAGCTGCACCGTGAACTGGAAAGTAGCGAATGAAACACCGCCGGACTCTAGAATAGCCCGCGGTGCGAAGCATACGCCGACATCTGTCGAGAAAACCCCGGGCATCCTCGCCCTCGGCGCCACTAAATGTCGGAGGCCGTAGCCTCTCAAATCTCTCCAAACGACGTCGCTCATCGTCGGGCATAACCGGAACCACATACGGTGAGTCGGCGCAACGGTGCAACTAGCCGAACCGGCTCGGTGTCCGAGCCACGGGGCTTGATTCCTCCCCTCGCTCGTGAAGATGACACCGCAGCAGTAGCGAGCAACTACCCGTGCCAATCCTGTGCACACTGATAATATCCGAGCCAAGGTCTCTTGAGACCCGGTATCACAATAGGCACCGCCGGTGCCCGAACCCGAGCCGCCGGAGCGTCCGCCGTCGGAATCCGGTCCCGAGTCCGGTCAACCGGCCGGGTCGGCGAGGCCGGTCGCCGGTGCCGCGCCTACCTCTACCACGACCACGACCTCGGGTGCCAACGGCGGTCGTCCGCCACGTCCGTTAGCTCGTGTTCTCGCCATCCGCGAGAGAATGGAATATGGAAAGATTTAATTTCACGATAACACAAATCGCACGATATGAATTCAAGAAAACGAGGTTTTTCCTAAAGTTTCCGTAGCCCTTCGAAGATAGATACGGACGTCTACGTACCGATCCGCGAAAGCCTACTAAACCGGCTCACGACTCGCGAGTCCTAATAACCTAGAGGCTCTGATACCAACTTGTCACGACCCAAATCCGATCGTGATGGCGCCCAACAATCAAGCTAGGCCAGCCAAACAAACCATTTAATTATCAAAAAATACCCATCCCCAAATGGACAACCCAAAAAGAATATATGAGTTTAAGAACTCCAATAATATTAATACCGAACGAAAGTACTGACACTCCCAAAGATCCGGAGTCACAAGTCTATAGCCTCTAACAAAACCAACAGGAAATAGAGAGTACGATATAGAAGTACTCAAGTCCGACTACAAAATATAAACGAACAACCGGAATGAGAGGAGTAAGCTTAGGCTCGCGAACGTAGCAAGCTACCTCGAAGAACTCGACGTGACAATGTAAACGTCGGAGATGTCCGTCTCACTGCTCCTGAGTACCCGAGTCCGCACACAAAAGGTGCAGGAGTAGGGGTAGTACTAAGTACTCAGCGAGTAACAAATATATACATGTAGCTGACAAGTAAGAAATCCACAAAATACCACAATATGAAGCTACTCTACAATCCGAATCTCCTACGAACTAGCAACAACAATACAATACAACTACCACAGAATAATTCAACAAATCAGGATGCAATGCAATGCACATAATCGCTACGGCGTGTAGCCCGATCCCATTTAACGTCGACGGCGCTCACCGGGGGCGTGTACAGACTCCGGAGGGGCTCCTACAGCCCAAGCGCAATACATCGCTGCGCGTGCAGCCCGATCCTCATATCAACTATAGCGGCGTGCAGCCGATCCCACACTCAGTTCACAATAAGCAATTAAGTCACAAAACAATTCATTTTTCCTTATTTCCACTTCTCAATTCATAATTTATGAAAAATACTTTAACTTTATTAATTTTGCAAAAGCCGTGACTTAGCATTTCAAAAGTGTGATTACAATTTCCAGGACTGAGATCAGTGATTTAAGCAATTATAGCTATCACATAAACACTGTCCTCTAAGGACGCTACAGATCGGCACAAGGCCCCAAACAAGGCTTACAGCCCACAAGTATAGCAAATACAATGTATTTCCAACACTAACAACATGTTATTCACTTTCCGGGATGGACCAAGTCTCAATCCCCAATCACAATCAATCCCGCACCTGCCACGGTGTGCGAGCCACGCCCTATTAGCGTCACAATGTGCTAAGCCGGGGTTTCGAACCCTCAGACTACAATATACACAAACTACTCACCTCTAGCCGGTAGTAGAATCGTCCGCGATGCCTTTTCCTTTGAATTTCGATGCCTCGTGAGTAGAATCTAGTCCAATAACAATAATTGTATCAATTACGGGTCAAAGAATCATAACCCACTTCAATCTATATGAAATTCGCAAAATTACACTAAGTTGGTAAAACCCGACTTTCGGTACGATTCTCGAAAAATTACGAAAGTCACATATTCGGAATCCTCATCTCCATACGAGTCTAAGCATATTAATTTTACCAAAATCGGACTCCATTTGCTCATTCAAAACCTTGATTTTCTAAAGTTCAAACCTAGGGTTAAATCTTCCATGAATCACCCCAATTCTTCCATTTTCATGATATAATTGCATGATATTATCAATACTAATCATAATATGAGTTCATAGTTGATTACCTCATGATTTCCCTTGATTTCTTCCTCAAAATCGCCCAAAGTCGCCCTTAAGCCGAGACCCCCAAATGATAAAATGTTTCTGAAATTTTCTACTTCTGATACACTT